>PVHX01017763.1:0-38964 GCA_004024805.1 Geosciurus inauris | reverse complement strand
TGTTAGAAGGTGGTCCACAAAGAACACTAGCTGGGGTTCCGCTCAGGAGACAGTCCACAGAAGCAACTGCCAGCGGTCCCTCGCGGCTGGGTGGGCACTGGGGCTAGGCACCCTGTGCGGAAGCCGGCCCGGCACGCCTGGGGTAAACTCCGGGCTGAATCCCTGGGCCGGATCCCCCACCACAACTGCACTCCACGGGTCGGCGCCAAAGTCACTCCTCCTGGCTACCACTGCCTCCCGGTGGCCCTGTGCTCACACACGCGAGCGAGACTCTTGCGTGGGGCGGCAAGGCGCAGAGAGCTGCCAAAAAACTGGTTGGAAGATGGCACCTCGCTACTTCCAGTCTCAGTCTCAGTTAGCTGGAGCCCTGTGCCGAGGCCCCCGGCTGCAACTGCTTTTCTGCCGGCCGGCACCGAAGTCACGCCTCCCAGGTACCGCTGCCTCCTGGTGGCCCTGCGCTCACACACGCGAGCGAGACTCTTGCGTGGGGTGGCAAGGCGCAGAGAGCTGCCAAAAAACTGGTTGGAAGCTGGCACCCCGCTACTTCCAGTCTCAGTCTCAGATAGCCGGAGCCCTGGGCCAAGGCCCGGGCTGCAACCGCGTTTCTCCGGCCAGCGCCCAAGCCACGCCTCCCGGCTACAGCTGCCTCCCGGTGGCCCTGTGCTCACACACGCGAGTGAGACTCTTGCGTGGGGCGGCAAGGTGCAGGGAGCTGCCAAAAAACTGGTTTGAAGATGGCGCCCCGCCACTTCCAGTCTCAGTTTCGAACAGCTGGAGCCCTGGGCCGAGGCCCGGGTTGCAACTGTGTTTCTTCAGCCGGTGCCGAAGCCACGCCGCCTGGCTACTGCTGCCTCCCGGTGGCCCTGTGCTCACACACGCGAGCGAGACTCTTGTGTGGGGCGGCAAGGCGCAGAGAGCTGCCAAAAAACTGGTTGGAAGATGGCACCCCGCTACTTCCAGTCTCAGTCTCGGATAGCCAGAGCCCTGGGCCGAGGCCCAGGCTGCAACCGCGTTTCTCCGGCTGGCGCTGAAGCCACGCCTCCTGGCTACCGCTGCCTCCCGGTGATCCTGTACTCACACACACACGAGCAAAATTCCTGCGTGGGATGTTGAGCTGCAGAATGATGCCAGGATGCTGGCTGGAAAACGGCGCCTCCACCACTTCCAGCTTTGGTCCCTGAAAGCCTAGCGCAGAGTGTCATTTTATTTTCATAAAGGTGAGAATATAGTGGATATTTTAGTAGATGTATGCTTTCTAAGGATGTCATCCTAATAGAGATGTTGAACATTTTTCATATATTTGTTGATCAATTGTATTTCTTCTTCTGAGAAGTGTCTGTTCAGCTCCTTAGCTTATTTATTGATTGGTTTGTTTTTTTTTTTGGTGTTAAGTTTTTTTGAGTTTTTTACATATCCTGGAGATCAGTGCCCTATCTGATGCGTGTGTGATAAAAATTTGCTCCCCAAATGCAGGCTCTGTCTTCACATCATTGATTGTTTCTTTTGCTGAGAAAAGGCTTTTTAGTTTGAATCCATCCCATTTTATTGATTTTTGAATTTATTTCTTGCACTTTAGGAGTCTTGTTAAGTAAGTCGGGGCCTAATGCAACATGTTGAAGATTTGGGCCTACTTTTTCTCTTTTAGGCACAGGGTCTCTGGTCTAATTACTAGGTCCTTGATCCAGTTTGAGTTGAGTTTTGTGCATGGTGAGATTTGTTGCATATGGATTTCTAGTTTTCCCCAGAACCATTTGTTGAAAAGGCTATCTTTCTCCAATGTATGTTTTTGGTGCCTTTATCTAGTATGAGATAACTACATTTATGTGAGTTTGTCTCTATGTCTTTTATTCTGTACCATTGGTCTACATGTCTATTTTGGTGTCAATACCATGCTGTTTTTGTTACTATAGCTTTGTAGTATAGTTTAAGGTCTGATATTGTGATGCCTCCTGGTTCACTCTTTTTGCTAAGGATTGCTTTGGCTATTCTGGGTCTCTTATTTTTCCAAGTGAATTTCATGATTGGTTTTTCTATTACTATAAGGAATGATTTTGGGATCTTAATTGGAGTTGCATTGAATCTGTATGGCACTTTGGGTAGTATGGCCATTTTGACAATATTGATTCTGCCTATCCAAGAGCACAGGATATCTTTCCATCTTCTAAGATCTTCTTCAATTTCTTTCTTTAGTGTCCTGTAGTTTTCATTGTAGAGGTCTTTCACCTCTCTTGTTAAATTGATTCCCAAGTATTTTATTTTTTTGAGGCTATTGTAAATGGGGTAGTTTCAACATCTCTAGTAATTATAAAAATTCAAATCAAAACTAAGTTTTCATCTCACTCCAGTCAGAATAGCAGTTATCAAGAGTACAAGCAACAATAAGTGTTGACAAGGATGTGGGGAAAAAGGTACACTCATACATTGCTGGTGGGACTGCAAATTGGTACAACCAATATGGAAAGTGGTATGAAGATTCCTTAGAAAAATTGGGATGGAACCACTGTTTTACCAGGCTATCCCACTCTCAAGGACTTAAAAACAGCATACTACTGTGACACAGCCACTTCAATGTTTGTAGCAGTACAATTCACAATAGCTAAACTGTAGAACCAACCTAGATGCCCTCCAATAGATGAATGGATAAAGAAACTGTGGTATATATACACAATGGAATATTACTCAGCATTAAAAGAGAATAAAATTATGGAATTTGCAGGTAAATGGATAGAGTTGAAGAATATCATGAAAAGTGAAGTAAGCCAATCCCAAAAAACCAAAGGCTGAATATTCTCTCTGATTAGTGGATGCTGATCCATAATGGGGGTGTGGGTGGGAAGCATGGGAGAAATGGAGGAACTTTGGATAGGGCAAAGGGGAGGGAGAGAAAAGGAGGGGGCTTGGGGTTAGGAAATATGGTGGAATGAGATAGACATCATTACTCTAGGTACATGTATGAAGACACAAATGGTGTGACTGTACATTGTGTACAACCAGAGAAGTGAAAAATTGTGCTCCATATGTCTACTGTGAATTGAAATGCATTCTGCTGTTTAAGAAGTCATCCTTCTGCTATACTTTCCATTAGTTGAACACGTTAGATACAGGGACAAGTTTAACAGCATTTTAATAAATGATGTAATCTTGTAGAGAAGCATAATAAAGATAATTAAAGGTATTGAGAAAGAATGGTCAAATTGACGAGATTTAAAAGAGTCAGCTGTGCTTGTATTGAAAAATATAAACATAGAATGGTTTTAAATATTTTTGAAATGCAATGAAAAATACTCATTGAGTTCACTTGCTAAGCATCCAACTCACTTCTGATGTAACTTTTGTACAATAAAGACTAGAAGGCTAAAGCTGTGTTTCTCAGAATCTTTTGCAGCAAAGATTCTACTGGTGACTTACTTTCTGCCAAGCAGATAAGCCCATTTGAGATCAGGAGATGGAATTGAGGGTAGTGTTTATGCTGAGAAATTCTGATCAGTTGGCAATTTTGGTATGTTGGAAGCATTTGGTTCTTGCAAGGCTAGTGGGGACCTAAGTTTCTGGCAATTAGTTCCTTTGGCTGAGGTATCAAGTATAAGGTGATAGTATTTAGCTGTAATGTGGCCACTAGACTAGCCCATGGAGATTTGGGCATTTCCTTGGATGCTCTTTTCTTTGCTCTGTAGTATTCAAGCTCAAATTTTTATTCTTTCAGAGATTCTGTAAATTGCCTCACTCTCTCTTCTCCCTGAAGTAAAACTCAATGTAGTGGATGTAGTAAAGTGCCAGCATAATGTAGCTATGAATCAATTTTTCATATGCTAATAATAAGTGATACTATTTATATAGCAGCATTTCAAATACTATCTCACTTAGTCCTTATATATACTCTCTGAAGTGATAACTTTCCCAGAACCACGCAGTGATCACTGACAAAATGATAGTTAAGGGATGGAGGCTAGGTATGATATAGCTCAGTAGTAGAGTGCTTGTCTAACAAGTGTGAGGACCTGAGTTCAATCCCCATCACTGAAAAACAAATGGTCAAATCTAAGTCAGCTTTGATATGGTCATTTACAAGAAGGCTAAATAAAGGAAATGAGTTCCAATAGAGAGGTTATTAGAGATGAAAATAGTTTAATATAGACTATTAATTGTACCTCTGGAATAATCACTAAACTCGGAGTTTCATTATTTAATATCCTTAAAATAACAGATTTGAGACCAAGGAATCACTTATTAGACTATATCTTATTCAATATCCATTCTATTGTCTTGATTCTTTATTCCTATACATGAGATTTCTACATTTCTATTTGGGTGATGTAATCTGATGTTACAACCTATATGGTAAGATACTCTACTCTAATTTTATGCTAGCATGTTAGTAGGTTAAACAGTACAACTATTTAATTGATAAGGATGAGATCCTTAAAAGTCAATTGTTTATTTTTTGTAAGAAACAGAATTATGCCTTGTTTAAAATTCCTTAGTTGTTATAGTTGGGATGTGAGGTGTCTCCCAGAAGCTCATGTGTGAGACCATGCAAGGTTTAGAGAAGAAATTATTGGGTTATAGCCTTAACCTAATTAGTGAATTATTCCCTGATAGGATTAACTGTGGTAGTGGTAGCTGGATACAGGAAGTGTGGCTGGAGGAAGTTGTTCATTGGGGGCATGACTATGGGGTATATATTTTGTATCTGGAGAATGGACATTCTCTCTCTCTCTCTCTCTCTGCTTTCTGATCATCACATGAACTGCTTTCCTCTGCCATACTATTCTGCCATAATGTTCAGCCTCACCTTGAGCCCCAAGGAATGGAGCCAGCCTTCTATGCATTGAGACCTCTGAAACTTTGAGCCCCTCAATAAACTTTTCTTCCTCTATAGTTGTTCTGGTCAGATCTTTTAGTCACAGCAGCAAAAAAGCTTACTCAAACACCAGTATTTCCTTAATATCACTTTATATTTACAGTGTTCAAATTTTTTCAAATCCTTCATAATTTTATTTTAAAGACTTAGTTTCTGTCAAAACAGTGTTCTAAGTTTGTACACTGCAATTGTTTGACATGTGTCTTAAATCTCTTTGTCTACGAGCCTACTTCATCCCTTAGTCTCTCTTGCAACTTATTTGTAGAAGAAATTGAGTAGTTTGTCCTGAAGAATTCCCTAGTCTGGGTTTTGCTTATTGTATGCTTATATGATTATTTAATAAATTTTTCTTTGTGTACACTAGTGGGATTTGAAGACTTTTTCAAATTTAGGCTTGATTTGCTTCTCTTTTGATAACAGGCTTCTTCATGGGTAGTGATGTATACATTTATCAGGAGGCATATGTTATGTGGTTGTTTTTATTTTAAGGTGTTAACTGCCATTTAAAATGATTCTATACATTCATTCCTTTATTAAGAGATGTCCTAACTCCATGATACTTTACTTATTATCTGACAACTTATCTAAGGTGACTGGCAACTGTTTTCTGTATTTTCTTTTCCTTTTCCTTACACTTCTTAATGCTTGTGTCCTATGCACATCATCAACACATAGAGCCATTACACACTACATTGTTCTTCTTGTATCTATTATTTAGTCTTAGTTCTACAGGAAAATGTATATGAAATTCTCATTACTACTCCTCAAGCATAGTCCTCATTGCCTATTTTCCAGTCATTTTGGTTATCTGAAATTTGTTCTGCAGTAGAATCCTCAGGAAGGGCTCCATAGGGCAATTATTTCTGAAGTTCTTGTCTGTTTATGAAAAATTCAACATATTTATTTGAAGGCTACATATTACTACTACTACTACTACTACTACTACTATTACTACTACTACTACTATGATTACTGCATCTAAGCTTTTTGGCTCACATCTTTTCGTCTTGGGACTTGAATATATGAAGATGTTTCATTGTCTTCTATCATAAAGCATTGTTGTTAAAAAGGCCTGGTGGCAATCAGATCTCTTCCTTCCTTCCTTCCTCCCTCCCTCCCTTCCTTCCTTCCTTTCTTTCTTTCTTCTTTCTCTTTCTTTCTTTCCTGGGATTGAACCCAAGGCCTTGTGCATACAAAGCAAGCACTCTACCAACTGAGCTATATACTCAGCTCTGTTTTCAAAAAAAATTTTTTCACTTGTCAATGG
This sequence comes from Geosciurus inauris, assembly GCA_004024805.1. Classification (NCBI taxonomy): domain Eukaryota; kingdom Metazoa; phylum Chordata; class Mammalia; order Rodentia; family Sciuridae; genus Geosciurus; species Geosciurus inauris. The sequence goes on along the minus strand of PVHX01017763.1, from coordinate 32,836 downwards.
ACCTTTATTTTATTTATTTATATGCAGCACTTAGAACTGAACCCAGTGCCTCACACATGCTAGGAAAGCGCTCTGCCACTGAGCCACAATCCCAGCCCCTGACCTTTCTTTTACTTTTTTTTTAATAGAAGGTGACCTGGTCTTTTTGTCTCAATACTTTTTTTCCCCTTAAAAGTCCATCACATTAGAATGTGTGAATATGTCTCAATGTGGTCTCTTCTGCTAAAATTCTTTTAGGTTTGTTGTTTGCTTAGTGTACCATGGATTCTACTATGCTGCCTTAGGTGTCATTGGGGACATCTATGGCATCGGTGTTGGATTTTACTTTCCTTTTTCTATCACTTATTAGTTTTTATTTTTTATATTTTTACTTTTGTATTTTCTTTTAATTTCCTCTTTCTATATTCTATTATTCAAAAAGTATTACTCATGTATCCAAAGGCTTTAACCATTGTTCAAACCCACTTATTTGTTCTTGTTCTCCTTTTCGTTTAGTCATTATTTCTGATATGACTTTTAACTTTTATTTCTAAGTCTCTCCTGGGTTTTGTCCTCTTTTTAAATATTCCTTTTTTCCCCATTAGTTCATTCACTGTTTCTAATTCTGGTATTCTTTCTGTTATTTTCTTAAATTCTTTTAGCTTGTTTTGAAATACGAAGGAGTATTTTTTATCTGTTTTTCTGGCATGTCTCTATTTTTCACATGAATATTATTCTGCCCATTATTCTTTTTTCCTTATAAAACCTTTGCATGAGAGCCATCAACAATATACCTTCTTCCTGATTTTAAAAGAGAAGGAAAAGAGAAGGAGAGGAGAACCAAGTGACCCTTCCTTGCTTCATAGCTCTGGGCTTGTCTACAATTTTATTCTGGAGTTTCTTTTGCTTTGCCCTTAGTGTCTCCACCCTGCTTCAGCTAAGCTTGCCTCCTGGGCATTTGTTCTGAAAGGGGCCGTAGGCCCAAGTCAATAGGGAAGATTCTTGGTGTCAGCACTCCTCTCCTGATCTTTCTCTTCCGTGGTCCCTTGAACTCCCTCATGAATCACAGCCTCTAGGATCCTTCCCAGATGTTTCTACTGTTTTCATATCAGCTCAGTGAACTTTCAACCTAGTGAGGACACCCAGTTTGAGAAGAAAATACCTGATAGGAATTTGGTTTCTGGATCTCAGACTTATCAGAAGTGTTTTTATTTTTCCTTTACTTTCTTTCATACGGTTGCTGATACTATGTGGACATGATGGCAAATCCAATTTTTAGAGTTATCAAAACACACTTTCTTTGAATTTTGTTGTAGATACTGGTTATGAAATTTTTTTGTTGTTGTTGTTCTAGTTTCTCTGACTGCCTTTATTGGAGATTTGGAAAGATTACAAAAAAATCAGACCATCTTGGCCTCTACTATCTCTATTACTGGAACCAGTAATCTCTTTCATCTTATCTCATAACTCTAGGAGGATTCGAACTCTTTTTTCCTTGAAGATTTTTTAAAACAGATTAATTAACAATCTTGTGTGTTTGGGACACTGACCCATTAGGAGTTTATTAATTTAACCATATGTTCTGTCAAGGTCCTTTGCCATTGTTCTATATAACCATAATAGAATTTAGTTACTTTAGTAAATAATAGCTAAATAACTTCTTAACTAATAGAAAGGTATGTATATATGTATATATAATGCATTTCTCTGCAGTATATATGATAAAAACATAAGAAACTGATTTGGTTTACAAATTTTTTAAAGATATATGTGCTTTTTAATTTTAAAAAAGATGTGGATTTATTTTTGCTTTTAAAAGGCTAAGGAATGCATTCCCATTTTAATCATTTCTGCTTTTATCCTAAATGTTTTCTTCTCACCTAATAAAGAAGGGAAGGAATGTTTTGCCAAGCTCAAGACCCATTTGGATCTGTGGTTTCTAAATGTCAAGCCCAAGTCTAACACTCCAGAGTTTAACCTTGTTTGCTTTTGGCTAAAGTGGCTTCCTGTTTCTAAGAAAGGAAAAAAAAAAAAGAGGTTCCAAAAGTCCACTAAAAAGATTACAAGTCTTCTCCAAAACCCAGTGGCACACATAACAAAACACTTTGATGAATTAAGTACAAATGAATCCGAACATGTAAATTAAATTTACCTGTAAAATATAGTTGACTTTATAAACTCAGAAAGGGAGTAGTTGATGGAGACAAAATGTCCTTGGGAAAAAGGCTGGTAGGATTTGGCCAAACCAAAGCATTTGAAAAACACTGCTGCTGGAGATACATAATGAACCCCAAATTTATGCAGTTTTGATGTTTTTCTTTCTTATAATTTTGTTGTACTTATTCCCACAGCCAACTTCAAATGACCCCTCCCCCGAAAAAAACAGGGTAGCTGAAAAGTTTGCTTAAACTTCTTAATACTATTAATCCTTACTTGTTATAATTTGATTACTGAGAAAGATTTTCTCTGTGGGCCTCCTATTAAATCACTTTCAAGTTGAAACAAACCAGAAATCCTGTTAAATAACAGAGCTAGTATTCACTTTAAGCTGCCCAAAATTTATACAGAAACTGCAGAATGTCCTTCTAAAATGCTGTAGATGTGCCCAGAGGCTACTGTGATGGGCTTATCCTTCCAACCTAACCAAAAATAAATAAATGAATGAACATGATGTACTAGGTTATTAAATAGAGGACAATGTGACTCAAACTTCTATCTGAAAGTATTTATTTATTGTATTCTTAGATACCAGCATTGATTGGGCTACCTAAAATTAACACTGCAGGTAGTTTTTTTAATTTTAGTATAATTCTGTTTGGTTTGTTATTTCTAGGACTTGGTCCAATATAATCTTTACATTATATATTTTACAATGGAAAGGAAACTTTTAATCATGCTTAAATGGTTTATTTCCCTCTACTTTTGAGTAGTTTTAGAATAGTCAGGAATGATTAGCTCTTGTGCCTTTAAGAAACTACTTTAAGGGGCTGGAGTTGTGGCTCAGTAGAAGAACACTTGCCTGGCATATGTGAGGCCCTGGGTTTGATCTTCAGCACCACGTATAAATAAATAAAATAAAAGATCCATTGACAACTAACAAAATGTTTTTAAAAAAGAAAGAAACTACTTTGAATTATTCACCTAGGAGTCACCTAAACTACAAAATTTTAAATAGCTGAGGCCTACTCACAGAAGGGAAAGAATGAAAAGAGAAATAGGTACATTATTTACAACTTTTTGAGTATATATTAATTTCTCAGGAAATCTTGTAAGAATTTGTGTTTCAGATATTCAGCTGCTGAGATCCAGACTGGGGAGGCTGAGTATTGCCTAGGAATCTGCATTTAAACATAAGATCCTGCAAATCGTCTTCAGATCATAGTTTGATAAATAACTTCATTAAAATTTTAGATCTCAGATAAAGAATATAAAAAAAAAAATTAGAAACTTGACCATCCAGGATACAATTGCTTTTTGAAAAAGAAAATTAGTAATTATGCTTCAAATAGTGGTTGAAAAAAGAGTTGGGACAAATAGGACAAATAATTATGAAAATGGCAAGTGGCTTAATGATTGAAGAAAGAAGACTGATTAAATAGAGAATGGAAGCTTGTTTCTTAAACTATAAGTAGCCCTATTTTCAAGTGAAAACAGGAGGGATACGCGGCATTAGTCTCTAAATAGACACAAAGTTTTAAAGTCCATGTCTAGTCTCTCAATTCTTCCAACGTGTCAGGCCAGCCATTACATATAATTGGGCTCCTGAGAAGTTTGCTCTGAACTACTTTATATTTAATGCCTTGACTTGTTCTTGATTTTGTGACTTATTACTCCATGACTCATTTCCCTACTAAGAAGTCCTCAGAATTGGCCTTGACCTTTGGCTCCCCTCCTTTGACCACAGTTCATGCTGATCTGGCTACATTACCATCCATCACCTTAGACAGATCCTGCTTCCTCTACCTACTGCCACTGACCTAGGTCGTGCCTTGAAGTGCTAGGCCTCTTGGGACTAGACTCAAGGTTGGCCCTAGTCCTGTTTGCAACCTATGTTACCTCCACTCATGTTTCCACTTCTTTTGTTGTTCTCCCGGCATCGGCTGAAGTCTCACTTTGCTTTGAGTGTATATGGGTCTACCTACAGCCAGATAGGTCTCTATTGGCTTAATGGGTCTCAAAGTTTTCTATGTAGTATAACTATGAGGGACTTCTGGTAAAAATAGGACTTGTTGGACTTGAGCAGTTCTGTAGAACAATACAGATCAGTATTACCCAAAACGCAACCCTCAGATAGAGCACCAGCATCAACGGGGTGCTTTGTATGGATGTTAATTATTGGGCCCCCACCTCTGGAGTAGAAGAGGGGAGTTTATGTATGGTAAGGTAATTCCCACTCTGACTTACTGATTTGGGGCCATGCCACTATTGGATTTCAGTATTTAAATAGAGTTTGATCTCAGACTTGCTGAAGCAGAACCAATATTCTAACAAAATACCAAGGTTTCAGAAGTACAGGTCTGAGGTCTAATAGTTGCTTTTTTTTTTTTTAGTTTTTTAAAATTTATTTATTCGAATTAGGTGTATGTGAGAGCAGAATGCATTTTGATTCATTGTACACAAATGGAGCACAAATTTTCATTTCACTGGTTATATACAATGTAGAGTTTCACCATATGTGCTGTCATACATGCACCCAGGGCAATGATGTCCATCTCATTCCACCATCTTTCCTGCCCCCATGTCCTATCCCCTCCCCTCCCCTCTCCTTTGACCAAAGTTCCTCCATTCTTCCCATGCGTCCTCCCGCATTATGGATCAGCATCCACTTATTAGATGCTGATCTAATAAGATCAGCATCTTTGGTTTTGGGGGATTGGCTTACTTGGCTTAGTATGATATTCTCCAACTTCATCTATTTACCTATATATGCAATAATTTTATTCTCTTTTAATGCTGAGTAATATTCCATTGTGTATATATACCACAGTTTCTTTATCCATTCATCTATTGAAGGGCATCTAGGTTGGTTCCACGGTTTAGCTATTGTGAATTGAGCTGCTATAAACATTGAAGTGGCTATGTCACAGTAGTATGCTGTTTTTATGTCCTTTGGGTATAGACCCAGGAGTGGGATAGCCTGGTCAAATGGTGGTTCCATTCTAAGTTTTCTAAAGAATCATCATACTGCTTCCCATATTGGTTGCACCAATTTGCAGTCCCACCAGCAATGTATGAGCATGCCTTTTTCCTCACATCCTTGCCAACACCTAGTGTTGTTTGTATTCTTGATAACTGTCATTCTGACTGGAGTGAGATGCTAGAGATGTTGAGCAGTTTTTCATAAGTCTGTTGATTGATTGTATATCTTCTTCTGAGAAGTGTCTGTTCAGCTCCTTAGCCCATTTATTGATTGAAGTGTTTTTTCTTTTTCTTTCTTTTTTTTTTTGTTTTTGTTTTTTGTTTTTTGAGTCCTTTATATATTCTGGAGATCAGTGCTCTATCTGATGTGTGTGTGGCAAAAATTTGCTCCCAGAATGTAGACTGTCTGTTCACCTCATTGTTTCTTTTGCTGAGAAGAAGCTTTTTAGTTTGAATCCATCCCATTTATTGATTTCTGATTTTATTTCTTGTGCTTTAGGAGTCTTGTTAAGGAAGTCAGGGCCTAATGTGACATGATTAAGATTTGGGCCTACTTTTTCCTCTATTAGGTGTAGGGTCTCTGGTCTAATTCCTAGGTCCTTGATCCACTTTGAATTGACTTTTGTGCATGGTGAGAGATAGGAGTTTAGTTTCATTTTGCTGCATATGGATTTCCAGTTTTCTCAGCACCATTTGTTGAAGAGGCTATCTTTTCTCCAATGTATGTGTTTGACACCTTTGTCAAGTACAAGATAACTATATTTAAGAGACAATCGTCTCTTCTATTCTGTATCATTGGTCTACATGTCTATTTTGGTGCCAATACCATGCTGTTTTTGTTACTATAGCTTTGTAGTATAGTTTAATGTCTGATATTGTGATGCCTCCTGATTCACTCTTCTTGCTAAGGATTGCTTTGGCTATTCTGGGTCTCTTAGTTTTCCAAATGAATTTCATGATTGCTTTTTCTATTACTATAAGGAATGATGTTGGGATCTTAACTGGAGTTGCATTGAATCTGTATGGCACTTTGGGTAGTATGGCCATTTTGACAATATTGATTCTGCCTATCCAAGAGCATGGGATATCTTTCCATCTTCTAAGATCTTCAATTTCTTTCTTTAGTGCCCTGTAGTTTTCATTGTAGAGGTCTTTCACCTTTCTTGTTAAATTGATTCCCAAGAGCTGGGCATGGTGGCTCATGCTTGTAATCCCAGCTGGGGATTGGGAGGCTGAGACAGGAGAATCGCGAGTTCAAAGCCAGCCTCAGCAAGGACGAGGCGCTAAGGAACTCAGTGAGACCCTGTCTCTACATAAAACACAAAATAGGGCTGGGGATGTGGCTCAGTGGTCGATTACCCCTGAGTTCAATCCCCAGTACCAAAAAAAAAAATTGATTCCCAAGTATTTTATTATTTTTGTGGCTATTGTGAGTGGGGTAGTTTTCCTAATTTCTCTTTCAGAGGATTCATCACTGATGTATAGAAATGCGTTTGATTTATGGGTATTGATTTTTATCCTGCTATTTTGCTGAATTCATTTATTTTTTTTCAGACAAATATTTATTGATAATGATAAGGAGAAAAGGCAACAAAATAAAACACAACCCATTATATTTCAAACTGGGGAAAAGTTAGAAGACTAAGTAATATATATTCACTCTGAAATGTATAACTACTGTAACAAGTTACCATTTACTGAGAATGCTTTATGTGGGACTATAGTAGCTTGTGAAGCATCTATCAGATATATATGGCACAGGTGATAGATAAACAAGTAATGTGTCTTTCTCCCTGTTCAAGATTATAAATGTGCATTCATCCTGATTATTTAAAACCAGGGAAGCAGTTCTGCTTCTCAGGTAAAAGAATTAATGGTAGAGATAGGGTTGTGGCTCAGGAGCAGAGTGCTTACCTAGCACATGTGAGGCACTGGGTTCAATCCTCAGCACCACATTAAAAAAATAAACAAACAAAATAAAGTTATATAAAAAAAGAATTTCTGGGAGATATCTAAACAACAGACACAGAAGAGAAGCATTTGCTCTTCCTTTATAATCTTCAGTTATTTGACCCATACATTGAAATGTCTTTACTCCCTTTATGGTGAATTCATTTATTAATTCTAGAAGTTTTCTGGTGGAATTTTTTTGATGCTCTAAGTATACAACCATGTTGTCAGAAAATAATGATAGTTTGAGTTCTTCTTTTCCTATTCCTATCCCTTTAATTTCTTCCATTTGTCTAATTGCTCTGGCTAGAGTTTCAAGGACTATGTTGAATAGCAGTGGTGAAAGAAGGCATCCCTGTTTTGTTCCCATTTTTAGAGGGAATGCTTCCAATTTTTCTCCATTTAGGATGGATGATGTTGGCCTTGGGTTTAGCATAGATGGCTTTTACAAAGTTGAGGTATGTTTCTACTATCCCTAGTTTTTCTAGTGTTTTGAATATAAAAGGGTGCTTTCTCTGCATCATAATTGCTCTTTTCTAACAAGTTGCCTCAATAGCTCTTAGGTCTCATGGTTAAACATTTGTACTAACACATGTATGACATTCAAATGAGGGATTGCACTATTCAGTCTCAGCTTGATGTTTCTTGGAAGATTTTCAGTTTGAACATATTTATTTTCTTGCCTCTATTTTGAATAGCACCAGCCCTGTGTAATATCTATGTTTTAGAGATGATTTAAGCCTTGACTGCTTAACACACATAAACCTGCTGAGATCCTCTGGTAAATCCCAGGGTCATGGGATTATCCATATATGTGAGGCTTTGCCATCACTGGTACTATGGTAGATTTCCCATGACATTCATATAACTCCCTGGGAAGATGACTCCACTCTCAAGTCAGGTTCTAAGACAAGAGATATAAATCAAAATTAGAACTAAAACAACACTAAGCCTATGTCCATAGGAAACAACAAAGTATCCATACATATTCTTCCATTATTCATTTGAACTAAATATTCATTCAGATTATCTTGCTGCTGCTCAGAAGCTGTGCTGAGTTACACATGTCTTATCTGTCATTATCATAAATTCCCAAACATGAACTATAATGTCTGAATAATGAGTCAAACTAATTCAATGCTATCATTAGAGATGAAAGTTGTAAATATTTACCTCACTAAATATTTGATCAAACCTGCTTTGATCTTTTTTAAAAATATTGCTTTTTAAAGATAAAACTTTTGATTGAGTTTTCTTATAAAGAGAAATGAGTACAAACATACCCCACTGGGTGCTATTTAAATAAGTGGACATATTTATTTCATTAGAGATGTTATTAAAATTATAACTCTTATCATACAATCTAACTTGTAATTACTTGTGCATGTGTCTATTTTCCCACTATAATTTTAGTCTCTAGATAACAAATACTGGGTCTTGTTTATATTTGAAATCCCTACAATGCCTAGTGGTGCCTTGCAAAATCCCATAAATATTTATAGAATAAGAAAAGAATGATCTTCTTATTCCTTTCTAATGCTTCCACAAGATGAAATTTATTCATCCTGTGTCTCTTTGGTGTGTTTCTAACCAAACTTCTAGCCAACTGGTAAAACAACTTGAAACACAACCCTTAATAAGCTGGTGAACTGCTATTGCAGGGGCTCTGCAGATGTATCCATTTTCTCTGCTCTCTCAGAAGGGACTCTGATTAGGTGAAACTAGTAAATAACTTCACAAAGACAATAAGTAAGTTGATCTAATCCTCAGCACAAACATAACCTTCTCAACTCTTAAAAGTAATGAACTAAAAACTTTATAATTACTTCCTATCCATCAGCCTTCTTATAAATAACCTTACTCACTGTGTAGGGAAAAGAACAGAGATACTGAACGAAATCATGCCTACTAAATTATGGGAAAGAACAAACTAAAGAAAAATGATCTAAGTTGAATAATAGAAAATTGCTGTTTTTATAGGTGAAAAATGAATGAATATTAACAATTTGCTATGGTTCAACACAATAGTTTTTTTGCAATTCCCAAGAATATTATTTATATTTGAAATCACATTTCCCAGTGGTGCCTTTCAAGTAAAAGACTTCAAAGCATATGACAATTTCTGTCAACTCCAGTAGTGCTGCTCAGGAGATTCATGAGTTTTGTAAACCAAGACTGTAAACTAAGGACACTGATGGTTAGAAGCTCTGTGGATTTTTTTCAAAATTGTATTTCTCTTTTAATTTTTTTTTCTAGTAAAATGCTCAGTATAAAACCAGAGGGAAATTGGACTGTTGTAATGATTAATTTTTGTTGTCATTGTGACTGGAATGAGAGATGCCTTACAGAATTGGTAAAGCATACTGCTAGGTGTGTCTGTGAGAATGTTTCAGAGAAGATTGATGTGAATATGAACAAACAGAATGGGGAAGATCTGTGCTAAATGTGGGCAACACCATCTTATGGGATGGAGGTCAGGATGGAACAAACATCCAGCTCTTACAAGTGCTTAATAATTTGAACAGGTGCAGTATTCTGTAGTTGTCACCCATGAACATGAGACTCTCTATGTTCTTTATCCTGGCACTGTAGACTTGTATGAGTGGTTTTTCTATGTGTGCCGGGGAGGGTCAAGGATGTTTTATTGGCCTCTCTTATTCTAAGTCTATAGCCTTCTTGGATGTATAAACTACCAATTTCCCAGCCTGCAAATAGCTATTGTGGTACCATTTAGCTTCTGATTGTATGCGTCAGTCTAATAAATCCCCTCATGTAATTACATACATTTTATTCATTCTGTTTTTCTGGAGAGCCCTAAGTAATACAACTGTATTTTCTAAATTGTAGTTGTTAAAAAACATGCATCAGACTGTGCTCTTTAAAAATGGAAGTTTTTAAGAGTAACTTACTGAATCAGACTCTTGGGATGAAGCCCCTGAAGTCAGAATTTTTACTAAGTGTTCAAGATGAATCTTATACCTTATTACTGAAAGAGAATTATAGTCCCAACCATCTTTCCCTGGAAGACAGAACTGAAGTCTGGATACAGTGATGCATCCTAAAGTCATACAACTAGTAAGGAACAGAATTGTTTTCTTATCCTAGCCTTTTGTTCATGGTTCCAATTTTTTCTTGTATCACATAAACTAATCAGAAAAATGCTTTTTCTGTTATTCTATCATTTCCTCCTCCCATTGTATTTGTTACAATCTAAATACAAAATAACTAACAACTCATAGAAAGTCATGTTTACATGGGACTTTTTTTTCTATAGTGGGATTTTGAAGTGGGATTCATATTATGAGTATAATTAAAGTTAATGTTAGAAATCTTTCTGTATACATCTTTATATTAAAAATTAATGAAGCCGAGCGCAGTGGCTCAAGCCTGTAATCCCAGCATTTAGGGAGGCTGAGACAGGAGAATTGTGAGTTCAAAACCAGCCTCAGCAATGGCGAGGTGCTAAGCAACTTAGTGAGACCCTGTCTCTACATAAAGCACAAAATAGGGCTGGGGATGTGGCTCAGTGGTCGAGTACCCCTGAGTTCAATCCCCAGTACCAAAAAAAAAAAAAAAAAAAAAAAATTAATGAGAGTCTGTTTTTCAGTAAGTTAGGATAAGCACACTCTACTGTGTCTCTCCTGGGGTGAATGTGACTACGAAACTTGGACAGAATATATGGAAAAACTATTTGAGCACTAAAAAGCATTAGCAGGAATATTTGGGGAGAAGAGTAGAATTCAAAATAGACACGGAATAGTCAGCAAAATTACTATTTTTCTCCTAATTGGTATTCTCTGGCCTGAATATGCAACTTGAAGCCTGGGATATGGGCACCAGGATGCAGAGGATATCTGGCAGAAGTCCTCTAGTTTAAGCTTAAGGAGAAAGGTATCTAAATCTCAGAGATATAATACAGAATGTCTGGGGGCTTTTTCCTCCATTTTCCTACACTCCAGCCCCTACACAAGCCTATTATGGTGGAGAAGAGAGCTTCAATAGGAACCTGTAGGAGACAAAATTCTGAGGAAGAGTATCTTCCTGTGATTGGTGGAGCTGTGGCCCTAGAAGGTGGTGTAAACACTATCTATTGCTCACTCCCTGACTTCTGTCCTCTTGCCACTTGGCTCCAGATGTAGGTGCGAGTCACAAAAGTATGTGATAGAGGAAGTAAATAAAAGCTGACCTTTTTTCTTTTTTTGGTGGGAGGTATGAAAAGAGAAGTCCAAGAAAATTGGTAGGTATTAGAGGAACCAAAGACAGGAAGATATTTAAGAAAATAATTCCATAAGTTGATTATTAACTCGAACTAATTTTTGAGCTGTGCATATGTGAATCTTATCCTAATCACTAAAACAAAGGCTTTTTAAGAAGTAAACTAACCAATAGATCACCACCCAAGGCACAGACTAATCATGGCTAGTACATATTTGGGACAGATAACAAACAGATCTACAGACTTTGAAAACAAAACTGACATTGGAATCAAAGTTCACAGAGGATGAATTAGATTGCCAACTAGACAATAATGTTAATAGTCTCAATAACATTTAAGCAGACCTTTACCAAATAGGCTAGTGAGCAGAACAATGACTTGACTAAGTGGGAATGAGTCAGTGAACTTGAAGATAAATAAATAGAAATTATGGGATTTTTATTAGAAAAACAAAGTAAAAAGGCTCAAGAAAATGATAACAGACCCCAGATTCTGTGGAGTAATGATAAAATGTTTAAAATGTATGTTGTTTAGAGTCCCAAATAGGGGCCAGGCACAGTGATTCAGACCTGTGATCCCAGTGACTTGGGAGGCTGAAGCAGGAGGATCACAAGCTCAAAGCCAGCCTCAGCAATTTAGCAAGGCCTTAAGCAACTTAGTGAGACTCTGTGTCAAAATAAATAAAATAAAATAAAAGAGGCTGGGGATGTGGCTCAATGGTAAAACACCCTTAGGTTTAATTCCTGGTACCAAAAAAAAAGAGTCCCAAAGAGGTGAAAGAGTGCAGAGCTGTTAAAAGTTTAAAGAAAAAATGGCTGAAAAATTCTGAACTTTGGCAAATGACATAAACCTACAGATTCAAGTTCAGTGAACTTCAAGCATGCTCAACTCAAATCCATGCCCAGACACACCATAATCAAGCTGATGAAAACTAAATATAAAGAAAAACTATTGAAATTATCCAACTGAAAATGATGCATTGTTTATAGAGAAATGATGATTTGACTATCTGTGGATTTCTCATGAGAAAATTGGGATACCAGAAGGAAGTGGAAAAGCATTTTAAAAGTGCTAAAATAAATGACAACGAATGTTTACTCAGAATTATGTATTCAACAAAGACTTCTTTCAGAAATAAAGATAAAATAAAGGCATTTGCTAGCCGGGCGCAGTGACTCCCACCTGTAATCCCAGCACTGTGCGAAGCTGAGACAGGAGAATTGCCAGTTCAAAGCCAGCCTCAGCAACGGTGAGGAGCTAAGCAACTCAGTGAGACTCTGTCTCTACATAATACACAAAATAGGGCCACAGATGTGGCTCAGTGGTCCAGTACCCCTGAGTTCAATCCCTGGTACCAAAAAAAAAAAAAAAAAAAAGACATTTGCTGATGAAGGAAAACTAAAGAGCAGTCAGTAAGCTTGCTGCTTCTAGAAGACCCACTCTAAGAGAATTGTGAAAGCAAATTCTTCACCCTAAGGGTAATGATGTAGAAGGGAAATTTTAACCCTAGAAATAAGGAAGAGCAACAGACATGGTAAATGGGAAAATAAAATTATTCTTTATATTTAAAGTCTTTAAATACATTTGATAGTTCATAGCAAAATTATGATTGATTGGATTTCAATATGTGAATATAACATGTAAGACTTCTTGCTCCTAACACTAACTTAGTACCCATTGATCAACTTTTCCCTATCTTTCTGCTCCTCCTTATTCTCCCCAGCTGCTGGCAACCACCACTTACTCTCAACTTGTTGAGATCAGCTTTTTTAGATTCCATGTGAGTGAGATCATCTAGTAATTGTCTTTCTGTGCCTGACTTATTTCATATAATTTAGTGAATTCCAGTCCCATCCATATTGTCACAAATGACAGGGTTTTATCTTTTTATGGCTGAGTAGTACTCCATGTTGTATATGTATCACATAATCTTTATCTATTCACCATTTGATGGACACTTAGGTTGTTTTTATTCCATGACTACAGTGAGTAGTACCGCAGTAAACATAGAGTAAAAATACCTCCTTCACATACTGATTTATATATAACTAGTAACTGGATCATACTAATTTACATTCCCACTAAGAGTATATGAGGCTTCTCTTTCTCCACAGCCTTGCCAGGCACTTGTTTTCTTTCATTTGTTTTATAGTAGCCATTGAGTTTAGTCCCTCATATATTCTGAATATTATTCCTTCATCAGATGGATAGGTTGCAAATATTTTCTCCCATTCTGTAGGCTGTCTCTTTACTCTTGATTGTTTACTTTGCTGTACAGAAGCTTTTTAGTATGACATAATACCATTTGTCTATTTTTGGTTTTGTATTTTGTGCTTTTGGGGTCTTATCTAAAAACATCTTTGTCCATTCCAATGTCCTGAAACATTCCACTTAGGTTTTCCTCTGTTAGCTTCTTAGATTAAGGTCATATATTTAAATGTTTAATCTATTTTGAGTTGATTTTTGAATACGAATGTCAGGAGAGGATTCAATGAGAAGGTAATATTTGAGCTAAAACTTGCAGGACGTATGACTTAGCTAAAAATACCATTGATGTCTAATCTGCCTAAAACAAAAACCCACACTGAAACCTCAATATAGCACCATTCCTGGGTAAAGTAATCTTGAACCATAAACCTATTGGGATTTTAATTATATTGGAATTTTCCTTATAAAGGAGGCAGATATTTGTCCTCACTGGAGTAGAGACATACTCTGGTACGGGAAATCTCCCTTCCTGTAATTAGCATTCCCTTCATATAATGCATCTTCCAGTAAGGATATCAGTACTCAGAAAAGGTTTATCAGCTGTCACAGAATTGTCTATATCATTGTGTCAGCTCAGAACTCACTTTACAACAAAGTAAGTATAGTGATGGGATCCTGTCCTTGAAATAACTGCTTTTACCACCTACATCATCATCTGGTAGTGGTGGCCTAAGTTAAAAATGAAATGTCTTATTAAAGACTCAGCACCAGCTAGAACACAACAATCTGAAAGGATGGGGATCTTTTTTCCAAGAAGCAGTATATGATTTGACTCAGACAATTCTATGGTACAATCTACTTCATAACAAGTACAAGTGGGTTTCAGAATTAGGAGATGGAAGTAACCGCTCAATCAATAATCTCAATTTCAGGCATGGGACTCTTTTTTTGTACCAGAGTTTGAACTCAGGGACACTAAGCTACATCCTCAGCTGTATTTGTATTTTATTTAAAGACAATGGCTCACTGAGTTGCTCAGGGCCTTGCTAAGTTGCTGAGGCTGGCTTTGAACTCGTGATCACCTTCCAGAGCTGCTGGGATTACAGGCATGTGCCACTGCATGTCTGGCTGGGACTTTCCTTTTAGCGCCATCTTCTTTCCAGTTCTCTCTCTCAAGAATCTTTATCTCAACTTTCCTTTGGCCTCAATGACAATCTCTACCACCATTTCTCTTTCCTCTACTGAGTTTACATTTTATAATCAGTAAAAATATTTCCTTTCCCTTCTTTTATTATAGTCTTGTGACAGACTCACACTTTTATTTAAATCTGCATCTCTACCCATTTCCCATTGGCATCTGGACAGCTACATGTGGCTGGAGGAAAACATAAAATTATCCTGAGTGGTCTCACTTTAAGGTCATGGTCATGATTTTCAAGGGAAATCTTAAAACTTTCAAGGAATTCTATTATATATCCCTAGTCCAACTGCTCTCTCACTCTTCTCAAGAAAGTTTTCACATTGTTCCTTAGGGTTCCACATGGACCAGTGTCAACACTTTTTTTAGGATATTTTCTCCAGTCCTTCTCCTATACTGTGATTTCTACTGTGGCTAAATTTGTATAACATTCATTATTTGTGCATGAATTTTGTCACCTATTATGAAACCACCTTTCATTGCTATTTAATTCTTTCATCCTCAGATTCTGTTTGATTTCCACTGATTCAAAACAGATTTATTAGCTTCTCTGTAAACATGCTATTCTCTACCCAGATTTTCAGTATTTCATGAAGAAATTTTGCTATATAGTCTATACTTTAGACAGTTAGCAATGTAAAGTGAAATGATAGAGAAATATGATAAACTTCAGGATGATGAGAAGGATGGACTGAAAAATTGTTAATAATTTGTGAATGTAAATATGATTTTTCTTCAAAGTTGATCTCTGAAGTAAGAATTAAAAATATCTATCACAGTTAAGGTGTTTAAGGCAGGATGGGACATTATTTACCTTAAAAGAGGATTTGTAAAAACAGAATTCACATAATAATTTGTCAATTGAATTATTAAGAAAACCTATCAAAAATTAAAATCATATTTGAAGTACACATTTATTGAATAAAATAAGGTATGGTGTATTAAAAATATCTTGTATATTTCCAATTAGCTTGCTGCATTCCATGTTAGAATAATCAAAATATCTTGGTGATTTCAGGAGTAAGTTAGTGAACTACATACATTGTAAGATAAATTCATTTCACATATGTTAGAGTATTAGAAAAGATTACTTAACAGACCATCAAAAAGTTTCTTTTTTTTCCAAACTTTGTGCTCCTCAATTACCTTTGGAACTTTAGGATGGTTATCTCTTCAGAATGAAATATTGTAATCGTAAGCATTAACAACTGTTAGATGCCTCAAGTCCTGCCAACATCAACATATCTTTTCTTCCAAACCACTTTTTTTTTTTTAAGTAAAGCTTTATTCTTTGGTGGTTGAATTTTAATTATTTGCTTTTGAACAAATAAATCCCATTCTTGTGGGTAATTGTTGTGTTTTCAATAAACAAAGATGCAGGATTGCTGTTCGCATTCAAAACTGGAGCAAAAATATATTCAAGTGATGACAATTCTGTGTTTAAAGCTTAAACCAAATTTTCGGTAACTTAGTTCATTATTTATATTTATCATGAAAGTCTCTAAACTTGAAACCACATGTGTTAATGTGGAAACAATTTAGATCAGGGGGTAGGGGTTTGTTTTATATTTACTTGAAGAGGGAATCCTGAATTACACTTGAGACCTTTAATTTAAGATTTTAGAATCTTTCCTGTTGAGTGCCAATGTAGGTAACATTGTTCTCAAAACCAAATTAATGTTTAGGAAATTTAGCCTGAAAATCATGGGATTTTAACTTTGTTATTCACATTTACATAATTGATTTTCTATACAGTGCAAGCACTTAAAACAAAGGGAGCCTTTTCCTTATCTTTGTAACCTCAAGTGTCAGTACTCATCTGAACATTCTACCTACTCAGTACTACAGTGTCTTTAAAAGAGCCACGTTCATCTCAGCTATTAAATTGTTATAAACCTGTTTCTATTTTTGTCTTCTTACAGAGTTAAAAACAAAAACAACAACAGAGCTAGACAGTATTTCAAGTACTAAAAACAGATTTTATTCTGTTTTTGGATTTTATTCTCATTTTATTCCGTTTAAATCTCTGGGAAAAGAGAGCACAGTATAGAACTGGACTTAGTTCTAAAAGAGCATGGTTAAGTGAGAATTTATAACCAAGGTGCAGGGTGGGAGTGGGGTCAATGGATGGAAAATTACTGAGAGGAAATATTAGAGGGAAGGGGGGATTCTGTATAAACCTGAATCCTGCTGAAGGCAGGTCAGGGTGATTAGGGAGTAAATGTAGGGACTGGGGAATTTGATCACATATTGAGAATGATAAGATGTCATCAAGCATGGAGGATTGTGTCTAAACTAACTTAGCAAAATTTTCACTACAAGTAGGCCATGTAGGCCAGACAGGACAAGGACAGACACCAATAGTGAGGCATAAAAAGTTTAGAGAAGACTGACTTAACATTTAGTCAAGGGTAATCTCTCACTGAGATGGAGCAAAAGACGGAGCTGATTATCAAATAAAAGGAAATACGTACAAGCGCTTCCCCATTAATAGGTTGCTAACACCTCTGGAGTAGGGAAAGGATTGCACTTTCCAACACAAGCAACCACCCCATGGATGGCTCTTTTCCTGTCTTTTGGTCATGTAGGCATGAGAAGAAAGGAAACTTGAGGTCTATAAAAATGCAAGATATCTTCACTCTCACAGGCACCAGCTCTGGGTCCCCTCCTCTCTGAGAGGTGTCTTCTCTCTCTCTCTTCCTCATCTTTTCTCTCCCCTCTATCCCTTAAATAAAATTGACTGTCCACTCTTTCCTCGGGGTTTGTGGGGAGGTGTGTCTGATCCTGATTTTTAAGACCAATATCACTATTACACAGGGAACTCCTTAAAGGCTCAGTATATTAACTTTTCTTGTTCTTATTATAGTGAATGGCACATACATGTGTTCAATGAATGTTAAAAGGATAAAACAGGGAGTGGGTGTTGGTATTTAGAGAGCAAATACTTGTTTATGTCCCAAATACAAAGTTCTTTCAAAGGAAGAGCTCCCGTCTGGCCTGGTGGCACACACCTGTTATTCCTGCCAGGTGGGAGGGTAAAGCAGGAGGATCACAAGTTCAAGGCCAGCTTTAGCAATTTAGCAAGGCCCTAAGCAACTTAGGGAGAACTTTTCTCAAAATAAAAAGAGTCGGGAATGTTGCTCAGTGGTAAGCACCACTGGGTTCAATCCCTAGTACTTACCCTTACCAAAAAAAAAAAAAAAGGGAGCAAGCTCTAGTTTTTAATGTCAGGCAGATTTGGGTTTGAATCCTGATCCTAACACTAGTTGTGTAATCATGCACAATTTGAGTAGTTTCTGAGTATTAGTTTACTCATCTTTAAAATGGGCATAACACTTAACTAAAATTTTTGATATGAGAAAAGGATATATGTAATACCTCCAGGTGGCTATATTCTTACTACTTTACTACACATTTAGCATACTCTGAACTATGAGAGTTTCTGCCCACACATTAATGATGGCTATCAGGCAGCTCTGTCCTGTATTGTAAAGGATAGTAGAGAGCTGTAGTGCAATGAAACATTTCCAATGACTACATGACATTAAGTCAGTCTCTTAATAGATGTGTTTCTCAGTTATAAATTTAGAAGACCCTATTTCATGATCTCTAATGTTCCTAATACCAACATTTTTGAATTATACTCCTCAGATGTCTTTAGAAATCATAACCCGGAAGCAGGTTCATTTCTCACAACATATGTGGTGGGTAAATTGCCAAGTAAAATCTTCCTTACTAAAATAGGAACTTGGTGTCCTATAGTCCTCCTAGGAGAATTTTTCAATAGAGGAAAGAGGAATGGGGGAGGGGGAGATGGGATGTTGTAAAGCTTGATAAAGAGTGGATTGTTTGTAACAATGAGATCTCAGAAGGGGAAATGATTTTGAGCAGGAGGGACATCTTTATTTTGTTTTCGCATATATTTAAGGTGTACAACATGACTTTTTTTTTTTTTTTTTGGTACCAGGGATTGAACTCAGGGGTATTTGACCACTGAGCAACATCCCCAGCCCTATTTTGTGTTTTATGTAGAGACAGGGTCTTACTGAGTTGCTTAGTGCCTAGCCATTGCTGAGTCTGCAACATGATGTATACAATGAAATGGTTATCATAGTCAAACAATTTAACATATCCATCTATTCATGAGAAAAGGTATCTTTCTAGTCTTCCTGTCAAAAGTTTACTTATGTAAACTAAGTTTAAACCGATAGAAATACATAACACAAGGATTTTATCTTCTTTGAAGAATCATTGTATTGATTCAGTTTAGATTCTTTGAAATACTTCAGAATATTGTTCAATACTGTTTTAGTTCATGTTGAAAGCTTACAGAACAACTAAAACTTTTTTCTCTTGTTCCCTCCCTCTTTCCTTCCCCTCATTCCGCCTTCTTTTTCTCTCTCTTTCTCACACATGTTTGTTTTCTCCCTTTCTCCATACTCTTTCCATTGCTTCAGCTTAAAGTAACTAATAGGTTCCTTTGAGCACTACCATAAATAGGTTAAAACTATATACCAGACTGAGTCTATTATACAAAGTACTCTACCCTATCACAATTATTCTCTTTAAAAGGAAATAACAGCAATCACCTTCTATTGTAGTATATACAGGTTTTGCCTGTAACTGATACAATAATCTCAGCCATGTGGCAGATTTGAAAGAAGTGCTTGTAGAATCAACTGCTAGCATGAAGAGCTGATTTATATTTAAGTAGAGGGCATATAAACTGAAGATATGATATCAAATTTTTAATATATGGTAAATTGAATTTTTTATTTTACAAATTAGGATATCAATTCATCTAAAGTATTCTCTTTTATAGTAAGATATCAGATTTAGTTAATAAAATGCCAAATTAATAAGACAAGCATAAGTAACAGCATAATATAGAAGAAAGATTTTGAAGTCTGGGATCATGAGTCTTAAATATGGTTCTGTTCCCCACTTTCTGTCTGACATGATAAAGAGGCATTCCTCTTTTATTTATGTTAAATTATATGATCTTTAAATCCCTTCGTCCACTGACATTAATTATTTTCCTTGGGGTGCATCTATAAGGAGCCCAAAACCCTGGATATTCATAAGATAGTTTAGAGACCCTAGGCTGTACCCATAGGCAAGTAGAATAGGGACTTATTCTAGTAGATTATTTTATTCATAATAAAATTCTCACTTTAAGATTTACGGTTTAGGAAATAAGGAAGACATGCATTGTCTCCTTAAAAGACTATAGATTATTACCTTCTGTCTTAAGAAAATGAAAAGGTAATTAATCCAAATTAAGCAGGACAGGCATAATAATATTAATCAAGTAGAAATCAATGAAAGAAAACATAAAAAGCAATAGGGAAAATTAATGAAACTCAAATCTTTTTCTCTGAGTAGATAAATAAGATTGATAAAGCCAAACTGATGAGGAGAAATGGAAGACACAAATTACCAACATCAGGAAAGAAACAAATGGTATCATTTTGAGTCTATAAATATGGAAGTATAAATGCTTGAGGGCTAGGTTATAGCTCAGTGGTAAAATGCTTGCTGAGCATGTGTAAGTCCCTGGGTTCCATCCCCAGCATGGGAATAGATAGACAGATAGATAGATAGATAAATCTTAAATAACTGTATGCCAGTACATTAATAATTTAGATAAAAAGGACATCTTCCGTGAGAGACACAAATTACCAATGATTACTCAAGAAGAAAGATATAACTTGAATAGCCCTGTATCTATTACATCAAATGAAATGTAGAAAAGCTTTCTACAAAGAAACTTCAAGTCCCAATGTCTTCACTGGTGAATTTCATTGAATATCAAGAAAGAAATAGTATCAATTCTTCACAAACACTTGGAAAAATTTTAGAAGAGACATACGTTTTTCCCATAGAATTCTGGTCTATTTTATGAAGGCAAAATTCCCATGATATCAAAACCAGACATAGATGTTATAAGAAAAGCAAATGACACAGCCATAACTATGAATATAGATGTTAATTATCAAATTAAACCATTAAGCAAATAAAATCCAGTGATACACTAAAAAAAGATAATATATCATGATTAGGTGAGGTTTACTGTGTAGAACCACATGGTATTTGTACTTCTGAGACAATGTCTTTCATGTACATACATGTTGTCATATATTGCAGGACTTCCTTCTTTTTTAAGGTTGAATTATATTCCAGAGTATGTACATACCACATTTTCTTTATCAATCCAAGTTCAGATGGCTTTACTGGTGAATTCTCCTAAGCATTTAAAGAAAAATTAACACCAGACGTTCTTAAACTCTTTCAAAAAATCCAAAGAGGAAAATTATACCCAAACATATTTATTGGGCCAGCACTACCTCGATATCAAAACCAAAGATACTACAGGAAAAGAAAACTATAGGCTGACATCCCTGATAAACATGGAGGCACAAATCCTCAACAAAATATTATCAGACTGAATTCAATAATACATTAAAAGGATCATACACAAAGTGGGATTTATCCCTGTCATGCAAGGATGTTGCAACATATGACAATCTACTAATGTGATATACCACATTAACAGAATGATTAATAAAAACATATGATTATTCGAATATATGTGAAAAACATTTGGCAAAATTCAATGCCTTCTCCTGATAAAAACTCTCAACAAGCTAGGAATAGAAGGAAATTGCCTCAGTATAATATATGAAAAGCCAGCAGCAGCTAACATCATTCAATGGATAAAAATATACTGAGAGTTTTTCCTCTAAGATTGGGAACAAGGCAAGGATGCCACTCTCACCACTTCTATTCAGCACAGTACTGGAAGTTCTAGCCAGAGCATTTAGACTTTTGGAATTTTTTACACCTTTCTAAGGATCCAGAAAAATATCATTTTCCACATGTAAATCTCATGAGTTTAAAAGCTAAAAAATTGTGGAGAGGGCTTGAACCAATTATTTTGATCCCACACTGTGACCCAGCTTTCATATTTCTGACTAAAGGCATATAGGGGTTTCCTTGTATGTGGCCAAGAGCAAAGGGGTTTAAAATAGTTTAATAACATAGTTTCCAAAGGAGTTGTTATAGTCAATAGAAAATGTTCTTATCTTTCATTTCATATGACAATCATCTCTGCAAAGTTCTATTTCTCTTTAAAGCTACTATCATTCTTAAACTGGCCAGAATATTTTATCACCCTTGAAAGCAAATAATTTATAATTTAAATCACATGCAAATGATACCATTCCTCTTTAGCATACCAGACATCTATTTCCTCTGACTTACTTGTTTTGCTCTCTGTCCACCTGTGATCTTTATCCTAGGGTGGCATGTAAAGACTTCTAAAAAGTAAACGTGGAATCCATTGAGGATTTTATTAGTCCTTGCTAGTAAAAATAAAGCAGTTTGAAATAAGACTGCTACATTATCCGGTTCCATAAATTTTATTTTCCTACATACAAAAGCAAATATTAGGTGCATGCTATTAAGGGAAAGGTTGTATTACACCAGCCTGTACATCTTACAAGGCTCATAATCACATTATAAGTGGCATGTGGAAGGCGAATACTTTGCAGCTGCCACCATTTCTTTTGAACATCTGTTTCCGAAAAAGAAAGAAAAAACTAAAAGTTCTGAGATTCAAGATCATTAAAATTATTTTTATTTTAACCTGAATTTATTTTAATAAACATATGTTTTAAAAAATCAAAACTTGAGAGTGTCTTCCAAATAATTCAAATTATCTAGATGTTCATCTTTATATTACTTGTAATTACCCAGGGATCTTACATCAAGAAATGAAAAGATTTTATGAAACTATGAGTCACACTTCACTTTCATTTTCTCAATGTAAAAAGCTGGTTTTGGAATATGAAGAATCATTTTTAGTCATGACTTATCAGCAGTCCCTAACCTGTGCAGAATATTTGGTTTGTTGGCAAAAACAATTGCTATGTATCTAGCATTTTAAAGTTAAAAGTCTGGTTTGCTGCTTGCTAGTAATTTAGTAACTCACTTAACCTTTCTTGCTTAAGTGCCCTCACTTGTAAATCTGGATGATTAACTACCCGGAAAGATAGTTAGAGAAATTTATAATAATATATGTAAAGCCTTTAACATAGTATGTTTGAAAGCGCTGGAAAATGTTCTTACTGTGTATGTGTCTCTATAATATCTGAGGTTGCTTATGCATTCCTTGGTTTATACCACTGTTGATGAATCTGACATCTTTATATGCAGAATCATGGTGCTAAAAATGTTAGACATTACCTATTTACCTAGATGAAAAAATTGTTATCATTATCTTAAGAGCTATCCAAAGTCATACAGTGAACTAATGACAGAATTGGTATTAGAACTTAAGTCAGGGGGCTGAGGTTATGGCGCAGTGGTAGCATGCTCACCTAGCATGCGTGAGGCACTGGGTTCGATCCTCAGCACCACATAAAAAAATAAAATATATTCTGTCCACTTACAACTAAAAAATAAATGTTTAAAAAAAAAAAAAAAGAACTTAAGTCAGTGGCTCTAATTTCTGCTTTCTTTCTGCCTGTCCACTGGTACATTTTTTTCTAGTTTTCTTTTAGAAGAAGAAGAAAAAAAAACAAAAACAAAATAACAAGCAGTCTACTTTTCCCTCTCAGGGTCTCCACTTTTCCTATTTGGTAGAAATATGTTCATGTTATCTAGCAGGGACAACTAGCTATTAAAAATAAGTTTTGTGTTTGTTTAGGTGCTTGTCTTGTGCATTGTGGTCAGTTGCAAGTGGAAGATTGCATTTTTTAAAGATATTCCTAGATTCACTTTTCCTTAAAATAATAACTAAGAAGAGCTGGGTGTGTTGGTGCATGCATGTAATCCCAAGACTCAGGGGGCTGAGGCAGGAGTATTGATTGCAAGTTTGAGGCCAACCTCAGCAACTTCGTGAGACCCTGTCTCAAAGTAAAAAAGGGCTGGTATATGGCTTAATGGTGAATGCCCATGGGTTCAATTCCTACTACTAGTACTACTACTACTACTACTAGTACTAAAAATAATAAGGAAGAATTTAAATTGCTTTGGTAAGGATCGACATGTCCTTTGTTTCTAAAAACAGTCTAAAGTTGTTTTTTTTTTTTTTTTTAAATTAACCTTAGTAGTAATCAACACCTCCATTTCACTCAAAATTATGAGAAAATCAGTGTTTTTTTGTCCAAAATCTTAAGTGTTTTGGCTTATCTGGAGTCAACATTTTATCACTGTGTGTTTGATTTCATAATCTTACATTAAAATGGTTTGAATACCTTTTAACTAGAGCAGTCACATCATATGTTACTTCAGGTATCGCAAAATAATTTTCATTAGAAACTCATTACAGTTCAAAAAGACTTTGCAATTCTGGGACTTTATGTAAGACTTCCCTACTGAGACTTCCCAACTTATTACAGCATTTATATACCCTGGTTTGAGAAAAGATCAGTACATATGAACCTCTTTTGAAGGATCATCATAAGTTAGATGATCTTTTCCCATTCATAAAGGTAGGGGCTCTAAGAGATTGAGTGTAGCTGTTCTCATCTATTTTTGTAATCATTAAAAACAGAATTCTGGTTGTATCTAAAACCAGATAAAAAGTGTAAACTGGATGAATTTAAATGGATGAATGTTCTAACTCAATTTTTGATACAAATTAATGAGAAAAGGAACTATAATGAATTAAAAATAAACCTAAAAATAAATAGAGGTTAATGAAATTAATACTACTAGATTGAAAACACAAAGATAACATCATACTAGGAATTAGGGAAAAAAATCAAACCTACTTTAGTAGTCTAGATAACATTTTCCTTAACAACCTTGATTTTGTTATCATCTAACATATTATTGAGCAAATATCAGTTGCCCCTTAAGAGGGTACAATTTCAATATAAAATTCTCTAACAGAATCACTGATAAAATTAAAAATTAACATGATAGTAACCATTACGAACATTAATAATTTGATCAAACTGTAAGTCATTATTATCAAAATAAGTTGGTGTGAGAACAAATACCAAGGTGGCTTGATAAAATGAAAATATTCTAATGAATTTTTTAGTGTTCAACTTCTAATCCTTGCACTGATGATGTAAATTTATGATAGATGTGGAAATAAAAACAACTATTTTTGTTGTTGTTTTGTTTTTGTTTTTTGGTACTTGAACCACTAGTATTACTCTTTTGGTAACTGAGTTGCTGGGATTAGGGGTGTGAGCCATTGCACCTGGCAAAACAATTTTAAGACCTCTTTTTCAGCACAAATGTGTTAGTCTCATTTAATTCTCACACATTACTCTGTCACAAGCACTATTACTCCATTTTTTGAATATACTTTATTCAGAGACTCTAAGAGGTAAGTGACTTGCTTAATTTTGTGTATCTAGGATTTGAATACAGACTAACAAACTCTAGATTGAACTAAAAGTTGAATGAAGGAAATACCTGTCTGGTAGTAGGATGGCAAGTATTTTATGAAACGTTTAACTTAAAATATTTTAACCATCTCCAAGTTAATTACCCCATATTGTCTTTTGATTCTTCTTGTCCTTTTTGCTTTCTTTCTTCTCATAACTAAGATTCTAGTTTCTAGAAAGTGTTCTCTTTAAAGTCATTTAACTTCTTCACCTATAATTTATTTCCCATATCACTGCCATTTGTCTTTTATCTCCACAACTGCTTTAAGCTTCTTTGCCTAGAAATGAATTGTGTTCAATGCTATGGTTTGAAAATGTTCTCCCAGAATTCATGTTTGGAAAATTAGTAACTCATGTGGCAGTATTGAGAGGTGGTGATTAAATCATGGGGTATAGCCCTGGTAAATGGATTAATGCTGTCCTCATAGGATTGGATTAGTTACTGCAAGTGCAGGTTGTTATAATGCAAGGCTGTGACTCATGTTTTGTCTTTTCTGCATGTACCTGCTTGCCCTTCTACTTCCCGCTATAGTAATTATTATACTATATAGTACAAAGCCTTCACCAGAAGCCTAGCAGATGTCAATGTATGCTCTTGGGTTTTCTAGCTTCCAAAGCTATGAGCAAAAGAAACCTTCAGTCTTTGTAAATTATCCAGTTTCAGCTGGGTGCGGTGGTGCACATCTGTAATCCTAGCAGCTCTAGAGGCTGAGGCAGGAGAATTGTGAATTCAAAGCTAGCCTCAGCAAAACTGAGGCACTAAGCAACTCAGTGAGACCCTGTCTCTAAATAAAAAATACAAAATAGGGCTAGGAATGTAGCTTAGTGTTTGAGTGCCCCTGAGTTCAATCCCAGGTACCACCACCCCACCCCTAGAAAAAAAGAAAAAAAAAAGGAAAATTTACTCAGTCTCAGGTATTTTGTTACAGCAACAAAAAATGGACTAAGATAATTACCAGTTACTTAATTCTACAAGCACTTTTCAATTCCAGACTTTCTTGATCAGATAGCATTTAACACATAATCCAAGCTCCTCTGTGTAAGGGCAATGTTCTCCAATATCCAAAAGAGCTATAACTGTTAAAAATGATGTCTTACAGCCATGTGATGTGCAAAAGAGTAAGAGAGTCCACTTGATATTTTTTTTTCATTTTGTTATTTGGGCATGGAAAGACACATGGCTGGCTCTCTGTTTCATAGCAGCTTCTATCTTGATAGGGTGCTAATGTGAAGAGAGGCCTTTCTTCTTCAGCAAAAAGCCCTTAGAGATGGCTTCTTCTATACATCCCAAAAGCCCCCTTCGACAGTTCAGCACACATCAGGTTCTGCCTTATCACACACTTCCTCCTTCATGGAACATTCTGCCCTCAGTTTATGGGTTATACTGGCTTGATTTTATCTCTTGGTTCTCTGAGTTCTCTTTCTTGGAGAACTGTATTCTGTTCCTCCCCTATTTTTCCTCAAAGGGTTATTGTACTAGAGTCCAGTGTAATTAATCCACTTCTAGTCCCACTTGGCCTGCTAGCTTGGTAACTCCATTCTGCCCCATGTCATTAGATAATACATATAAACAAATATCTTTCCCACTTTCTACAACTCAGAACTCTGTTCTGACATCCATAACCTCACATTTACATACCTGCTATCCCCTGAAAATTCTGACAGTTTTGATTCTTCCTCATGTAAGTGTTATCTTTTTTCCCCTCAAATTTCTGCTCTTACCCATAGGATTTATGAAGCATCTAGTTGTCCCCATACACATAAAAAGGCTTGGGACACATCTTGAGTTTTATTTCTCCCTCTAGATTCATAGTAAATCAGTCTCTAAAATGTGTCTGTCTACTAAGAATTCTTCAGTGTACAAGGAAAGACTAGTGATGTGGGAAGAAAGGGAACACAGATCTCTTTGCCTTACATTTTCAAATCCTATTTTCTGGATTGATTTTCTTGTTAGCAAGCAAGGGTTTATATTTGGATCTTCAATTCCTCTCAAGTTTTTCCTATAATACATAATCTCCCACTTGTTACATGAGAACACTATAATTTTAAGAAGTATCTTCCAGATTCCATCATTTTATTTTATTTTTATCCTTTTATTTCTTAACATCCTGGGAAAATTTTCCCAATGCTTTCCCTAACTGCTTACACAACCACTTAATATATGATTTTCAGTGTCTTAAAAATAAGTACTCTTCTGACCAAACTGACCTCCCACCATGCATGGAAGGCATGGGTGTGAACCAGATGCCCATCCCAAGCATCTGAGGGTTGATGGTGGTTACAGTGCTCTTCCTGTTTTCCCACCTACCCCTATCATCCTCATAGGATAAAATGATAGGACAAAGAAGACCCAGTTTGCTATTTAACATGGTTTTATTTTTTCAAATCTTCTATCTAACAGTCCCTCAGAGAAATAAGCTAGGAATAATATAAGAAATTCCAGAGTGTCAAGGAAAAATTTAGAGGAAGTAAAAAAAGATTACAATACTTAATTTCATCATTTTGGGTTATGAGACATGGTCTTGTGGTCTATGAACTTGGGATAGGGAATTGGGAAAGTTTCCTGATCGTGTCTTGAAAAGGAACACTGTGAGTGGCCGTACATATCTCCATTTCATATACCTCATGACTTCTTAGTCTACTTGGAAATCATTAATTACAGTGATAATCTAGCCAGATAAATGCAGTAAGGTTTATTTGGGAACCTAAGAAATGCTGATTTCTTTAGATTCATAATAGATTTAATTTGTTATTGATACTTCACCTCAAATACCACAAAATGAATGGGAAGATGAACACTATACAAGTACTCATTAAAAACATCCCCAAATGTGGAAGAAACCTCCTAACATTCAAGAATAGCTTCTTTTGTGGTAACAAATGGTTTATTTCAGAGAATAGACATTGACTTGCATTGGTTTCTTAATTTTATTGGATGCCATAGTTTTCTTAGGCTATTTTATCAAATTTGATTTTCTTAGTCCAATATTTCTGAGGGCAAAGTATGATCTGCTCAATAAAATAAGGATATCATCTAAAGCCAGATGAATGCCTTCCAGCAAGTACATTAGCATTCAATGTGTTCTATTTTGCCAGAGGTGAAACATTTATACTCTAAAGTTTTTTACCCCAGGGGACAAGAGAATGCCAAATATCTCAATTACTGCACATAGCTTGGTAATAAGATCATTGGGTCAAATGAAGTCAGCCTCAGTTTGCATGAATTCTGCATACATATATTATGAGTATGTTTAAGGGACTTCTTTAGTCATTATTTCTGAAGTATTGCATTTGTGTTCTCCTGTCTTTTTCCCTTTTTGGTGAGATATGTTCCATTGAGGTCTCTAGTTTATTTGATCACAAACATGAAAATCTGGACTTTTGAATACTTCGGATTGTGTAGTTGATGTAAGTATGTACTTATTTTTTATTAAATGCATGTTTAGAATGTAATTGCTGTGTCTTTTTGATAGGCATATGGTTATTGTAAAATGATCAGTTTTCCAGTGGATAAACCAATTTAAAAAGCCCACCATAATTTGAGAGTTCCATTTGTTCAATATCTTCACTACACTTGGTATAATCATTTTAATTTTAGTTATGATGGATATGTAGTGATATTAGATTTTGGTATGAATTTGCCTTTCCTAGATGACTAATGAACACCTGTTTATATGCTTATTGATTTTTCACACTATTTTGGGACAATTTTATTTTGTCTTTTGCTCATTTTTCTGTGTTGTATCTTTTCCTTATTTGTTTATAGGCATTATATATGCCAATATGATTATTTTATCAGACAGGTATATAATGAAAATAGTTTTTCCTACTTTATGGCTCATAATGCTGACTTTTGATAAATAAAAGATTTTATTGGTAACCGTTTAATATCTCAATCTATTTTGTTCTGGTAGAGTGCTGCATATGTCTTGTTTAAGAAATGGTTGCTCACCCTGAGGACATGACCATCATCTTCTATGCTTACATCTAGACGCCCTATTGCTTTATTTTCCACATTAAAGTATTGATGGTCTTGAATATCAGAATATATGGTCTTACTTAAGGATTAAAGTTAATTTTATTTCATGTGGCTATACAATTACTTATTAAAAAGAAAATTCCTTATGCACTGAATTGCAGCAGCATTTTATCAAAACCAGCTAAGTATTTTTCAGTGGGTTTATTTCTGAGCTCTCTAATTTGTTCCATTTGTTTATTATTATTGTTTGTTATTATTGTACTAATTCCTCATATTATTAATTTTTTAGCCTCATAATAAATTCTGGTATTTAGTACTATAAGTCTTCCAGTTTAAGTTTTTATTTTTCAGCATTTTCATGGCTATAATAAGTCCATGAATTTCCACGTACATTTTAGAATATGGTCATTAATTTGTGTAAAACAACCAGCTGGTATTTTGATAGGGATTGCATTGATTTGGGAAGAACTGACATTTTATCAATATTGGGTCTTCCAGGCAATCTACAGGGCATCCCTCATCCAGTTATTTTAGTGTTCTTTAATTTCTTCCATCAGGATTTTTAGTTTTTAGGGAAGAGGTCTCGTGCTGTTCTTATATATGTACCCTAGTATATGCCTTTGGATGTTATTGTAAATGATATTGCTTTTCTATGACATTTAATTTTTCAATTATTTCTAGTATGAATAAATATACTTGCTTTGTCATTTTGGTTTTATTTCCAGTGGTCCTGCACTAGAAACATTTTTTTAAGCTAACTAATTTTAATAATTATAGAGTCTTTCGAACTTTATACCAACATGGTCAAGTCATTTCTGAATAATGCCTTCCATACCTATCTTCTGTATCTTTCTTCTGGCCTTATTGAACTAGTTAGTAACTCCAGTGAAATACTGAATGAAAGAGCTGATAATGGACATTGTTTTCATATAATTGTTTGATTGAATTCATAATGTACCACTAACTGTATTTGTTTTATATATCCTTTTATAAAATTATAAAATTTTATTTCTTCATTAAATATTTGAAAGAATTTTCCAGAATTCTTATCTAGGTGTGATGATTCCTTTGTGGGAAAGATTTAAATTGTAGATTTATTTCTTTAATTGATACTTGTTTATTCATGTTTTCTATTTATTGTATGAGATTGATTATTGTGTTTCTGAAGGAATTTGTTCATTTTATTCAAATTATCAGCATGAAATTATTTGTAATATCCTCTATTATCTTTTTAATACTGTAAGATCTGTAGTGATGACTTAATTACATTGTTAATATTGATAACTTCTGTTTTCTGTCGTCTTTTCTCTCCTTCAGCCATTCTCAGTTTTTAATCAATTACATTATATTGTTACTATAATAATTTTATAATTTATAAAATGTATAACAGAATATATAATGTTTATGTGTTAAATTAATATTTTAAAAGTTTTGGGTTTTGTTTATTTTTCTATTATGTACTTATTTTTTAGTTAATTCACTTCTCTGCTTATACTTATCTGTTTTTGTCTACTCTCTATTTCTGATTTTGAGTCTTTTCATTTTTCTTTAGTCTGGCTAGAAGTTAATTGATTTTATTTATCTTTAAAAACAACTCCAGCAGGGCATGATGGTGCAAGCTTGTAATCTGGAGACTTGGAAGACTGAGGCAGGAGGATCACAATTTTGAGGCTAGCCTCAGCAACTTTGCAAGACCCTTTCCTAAAAATTAAATATAATAAAAAGGACTGGGAATATAGCTCAGTAGTAAAGCACCCCTAGGTTCAATCCCCAGTAGAAAAGCACAAAAAACAAACAAAAGACTACGCCAAACTCAGTTCCTAGTTTTGTTGGTCTTTTGCATTGTGTTTGTAGTCTATGTTTTATTTATTGTCCTCTGATCTTTATTATTTTATTCTTTCTAAATTTTGGATTAATTTGTTCTTATTTTTATAGTTCCATGAGGAGTAATGGTGTTTATCTGAGATCTCTCTTCTCTTCTGCTAGAGATTTCTAGTATAATACCTTTATGGTCAGAAAAGGTACATGATATGATTTCCATCTTACTAAATTTGCTAAGATTTTTTTCTGTGTGCCCTAACATGATTGTTCAGAAGAATGTTCCATGTTCAATTGAGAAAAAAATAAAAATGTAGATTCTATTGCCTTTTTTTCCCCCTTTGGTACTGGGGATTGAGTCCAGTCATCTGAGTTGCTTGGGGCCTTGCTAAGTTGCTGAGGCTAGCTTTGAACTCTCTATCATCCTGCCTCAGTCTCTAGAGCCACTGGGATTACAGGCGTGGGTCACCATGCCCAGCTTTCTATTGCTATTTTTTTTATGTTCTATATATGTGTATTAGTTCAGTTTGGTTTAAAGTGTTAAGTCCAACGCTTCCTTATTTTTTGGTCTGAATGTTCTGTCCAAAAATGTGACTGTCAAAAGTGAAAAAGAACATGTATGGATCTGCCCTCAGGAACCTCCACGGCTGTCCAGCCAAAGGGAGACCAGGGACTGCTACCTCTAGCCACTGGGGAGCCCAAATTCAGGGAAAGAGTCACTCCAGAGACACCAGCGTGAGCCAACCCCACCCAAGGGTGGCCTGGGTCTACCCCAGTTCTGCTCCAGAGTTCCTATGGACCGGCAGGAGCTGCAGAGGGCCCAGATCCACCCTCAGGAAACTCCACCGGTGTCCAGCCAACAGGAGACCAGGGACTGCTAGCCGCTAGCCCCCGGGGAGCCTAAATTCAGGGTAAGAGTCACTCCAGAGACCCCAGTGGAGGCAGCCCTGTCCAAGTGTGCTCTGGGCCCACCTCAGTTCTGCTCCAGAGTTCCTGTAGACTGCAGAAGGCCCAGATCTGCCCTCAGGAAACTCCACGGGTGTCCAGCCAATGGGAGACCAGGGGCTGCTAGGCACTAGCCACAGAGGAAGGCATACCCAGGGTAAGAGTGGCCTGCAGAGATCACAGCATGAAGAGGCCCCACTCAAGTGTGCTCTGGGCGTGCCTCAGTTCCACTCCAGAGTTCCTGTGTCAGGCAAGACAGAAGGCCCAAAGCTGCCCTTAGGGAATGCCAGGGGTGCTCAGTTGAAGGCAGATCAGAGCCTGCTAGCTTCCAGCCCCAGGGGATCTCACACTCACTCTAAGGGTCACACACAGACTCTCCAGCTTGTAAGCTGCCTAAGTGAGACTTGGGACCACTTCCAATTCCGCTCCAGAGTTCCTGTGCACCAGCAGGAGTGCAAGAGAGGGTCAAAACAGCCCTCAGGGGCCACCTCAGAAGCCCAGCCAAGCCACTCCCACTGCCCTCTAGAGGTACATCCACTACCTCTGCCACCAACTTTAGTGGCAGTAATGCCCATCTGGGGACACTGGGGGAACAGAAGTAGCTCCAAGGTGAGACATAGATAATCTGGAGTGTCAATTCAAGATTATAGGATAGAAGCCACAATACCTCAGATTGGTATTGCAAGAAAGAAAGATACACAATCAACATGAAAAAACAAGGGAAGAAAGTACCCCAAATAAATCTGGATACCACTGTAACAGAATCCATTGATAGTACAGTTGTTGAAATGTCAGAGAAGGAATTCAGAATGTACATAATTAAAATGATCAGCGAACTAAAGAATGATGTAAGTGAACAATTACAGGCAAAAATTGATCAATCCAACAAAGAAATAGGAGAGCAAATAAAGGCAACCATAGATCATTCTAACAAAGAGATAAGAGAGCAATTACAAGTAGCAAAAGATTACTATAAGAAAGAGCTAGAGATTGTG
>PVHX01017762.1:0-39042 GCA_004024805.1 Geosciurus inauris | reverse complement strand
AAAAACTTGGAATGGAACCACCATTCGATCCAGCTATCCCACTCCTCGGCCTATACCCCAAAGATTTTTAAAAAGCACATTACAATAAAGCAGTCACCTCAATGTTTATAGCAGCACAATTCACAATTGCAAAACTATGGAAGCGACCCAGATGCCCTTCAATAGATGAATGGATAAAGAAACTGTGGTACATATACACAATGGAATATTATTCAGCAATAAAAGAAAATAAAATTATGGCATTTACAGGCAAATGGATGGAATTGGAGAACATTATGCTAAGTGAAGTAAGCCAATCCCAAAAAACCAAATGCTGAATGTTCTCTCTGATTAGTGGATGAGGATACATAAGGGGGATGGGAATGGGAAACATAGCAGAAATGCAGGAGCTCTGGATGCGGCAGGGGGGAGGTGGGAGGAAAGAAAGGGTAATGCGTATAGTAATGATGGTTGATTGAGAGGGTCATTATTGCCGCTGGTGCAGGTATGAAGACACAAATAATGTGACTCTATCTGATTTGAAACCAGAGAATTGGAAAAACTGAGCTCTGTATATGTACTATGACTTGAAATGCATTTAAATAAAATAATTAAATTAAAAAAAAAAATCTGGATGCAGCCAGATGTGGTGTCACATGCCTGTAATCCCAAAGGCTTGGGAGGCTGAGGCAGGAGAGTCGCGAGTTCAAAGCCAGCCTCAGCAACCATGAGCGCTAAGCAACTCAGTGAGATACTGTCTCTAAATAAAATGCAAAATAGGGCTGGGGATGTGGCTCAGTGGTAGAGTACCCCTGAGTTCAATCCTTTGTAACCCCCCAAAATAAAAAAGTCTGGATGTAGAATATTAGCTATGTGCTTTACAAATATTTTTATGCCATATATTAACATACCATAATAGTTTTAATTTATAATCATTCATTTTTACAATATAGAAATTTAAATTTTTTAATGTAAAAAAAAAAATTGACTACTGAAAGTAACCAGGATTTTTGTGTCAGTTATTTATATTCAGATCTGTGTTTTGATCAGAAGTTGATGATGGAATGCTCTAGAAGAAAACACAGGCCAAGAGTAAAATGACGGGAGGAGGACCTGGAAGTAGTTCTGCAGCTTCCCAGCTGTTCTGATCTCAGAGCAGCTCCTCAGCACCCTTGGTCTCCACCTTGCCCATCTGTGTCTGGAGGGGATGCTGAGCAATGTGTGCTGTCTCTGAGGCAGAACTAGTCAAAGATTATAACACATCACTATGGTGTCACTTCTCTGATACAATCCTTGTACCGAATCGAATCTACTCCCTGCTTGCAAGACTCTGGATCCTTCCTTCCCCAGCATCCTGTAACACTTACTATGTGACCTGGGTGTAGAAAAAAATATGTCCTTAAAGGACAGCCTGTACAAGGAGATGTTGTGTGTGTGTGTGTGTGTTGATACGCTCGATATTTTTTCAAGGTGATATTTACTCATGCTGATCAATTAGGCTAACATGTCATCACTATTGATTCACTTATCAGGAACAACAAGTCTACATGACATTCAAAAAGAAAAATTAAAAGGATTTAGAAAAAGGATGGAAAAGGCATTTTACTACTTATCAAAACATAAAAATAAAGATATCCCATTTAAAAAAAAATAGGTTGTGAACAGAAAAGTAATAAGGCCTTGATGATACAGAAATAGACAAGTTCAAAACTGATTCTCACATATAGGAAGTAACACACACATTCTGACTGCTTTTTAAAATTGAGTCTTCCTCAAGTTTGATGATCCTTGCATTCTGTTCAAAGAGGAGACTATGAGCTAAGAAACTAGTAATTTTAAGACAATTTAAACAGCTATCATCAATGACTAGCAAAGTGTCCTAACTGTACCAACCTTCTGAAAACAAGATAGAAGCATTCCCTAATATGTTCATGGACTCTTAACACAGAAAGATAGGACTTCCTGACATATACCTTCCATAATTGTTGGCATAATATATTTAATTCTAGCTATGAAAAATAGGATATATATAAAGATATATATAAATCCTCAACCTTTCATGATTCCATTTTAGCTTGTTACTTAGACTTCTTTATGATGTGACTAGAGTCACATAGAAAACTCTAGAGAAAGGCTATGTGAGTTTGTCAAAAATTATCCTGTCTACCTTCTGTATTCATTTAATAATGAAAGAATAACTTCTTTGGTTGTCACAGTCACTGCAATATCATAATATTATAATAAATATTGGAATTGGGACAATCTTGTAAAAATTGAAATTCATGAGTCGATACATTTCCATTCCATTAGTCACTCTGTCTACACATCTCATTCAAACCTAAAACTCTCTTCTCACTCTCATTGAGACCTTGCTTCCTACTTCACAGAGGAAATCACAAAATGAACTTCTATGTGCTCTCACTACCACAGGGACCTAGCGCATCCCCACCTGGCTCCTCCACCAGCCTCCCGTGCCGAAGGATGAACCTGCTTGTTCTCTGGATTCGGTTCACTCTTGGTAAATTTTGCTCATATAGTTTTCCACTTTCTCCTCTTAATTACTATTTTTGTGCCATTCTATGGGGTTATTTTCATTAGCATGAAAATAGTCCACAATAGCACTCTTTTTATAAATTACTTTTCCCTATCCTACATACTCTCATTTATCTGCTCTCTTTTATAGTATAATTCCATATTTTATAGTAATCTTTTACCTACATAATGACTTATGAATCTAATTCCTTAATTTAGTGACAAAATAGTCCCTCCTTATTGCTATCAAGCCCGTAGGCACACGTGAGGTCTGACAATCAAACTTTCCAATCTCCATTTTATTCACCAGTGATCAAGACATTCCAACCACAATTTAAATAACAATGCTGCTGAGACTATACAAGGCATCAGAGAAGCCAGCTGCTTCCTTTATAATTGTCCTGGTTCCATAACAGCACTATTAGCAAAACCCATTTCTTCACAGGCTTTAGCAGAGAGGTCCTAAGAAACAAGAATTAAGGGACTATGTTTACATTAGACCATGTTACCATTAGGATACTAATATCTATCACTAATATTTTTCCTTTGATTTGTTGTTGAAAATAAATCATCCCAATATAATTATATACATAAGATATTTATATGTTTTGTATAAAATATATATTTTAAAGCATAAGAAGAAAAGGACATCTATCAACTAAATTGACCTAATAAAATATGAACAGCATTATTTAGGCAGGGAAAGAAACTCTTAGAAGAATCTCACACACCAGTTAATACTCAATAAAAAATGTGGCCTCATCAGAGGAACTCAACAAGGAAGAGGAGCGTGCCATCTACCTCCCCTGCTAGCACAGACAATTACAATCTTGTTTTTAAGGTGTAAAAGAATTTCAAATCATTCAACCAGATGCAAATACCAATCAAAATTACATTTCTCCCCTATATACATATATGACTATACTACCAGTGTGACGGTGCAGGGAGGAATGAGAAGTTGTGCTCCATTTGTGTACAATGTGTTGAAGTATAACTAATTAGAACATTTAAAAATTTTTAAAAATTTAAAAATACATTTCTCTTTTCATCAATAACGTCTTGATTTTGAACTGTAGAATTAGGAAAATATAATATTACATTATATAAAATTAGTAAATAGGTTCTGTTGCACACAGAATTTTGTGGCTATTTTCTACGTATTCCCAAAAGGAATTCTTGTCAAAGTTTGATCATAAATGTAATGTAAAAATCATAAATGCGATGCTAAAAACCATTATATAAGAAGCTTATATAATCTTATTAAAGATTGTTGTATACGGACTAGAAAATGTATGTATTTCTAAATATAATATTCCATAGACTTGTACTAACAACAAAACTGAAGGAAATTAGCACCTACAAACAGCCCTAGCGTTTGGTCCCTGTATCTGAAACCAGAGAAGCCAACACAGAGCATACCCATTTTTAGGTCAATATAACATGTTGGCAAATGTCACATAAGCCTTAGCTTTCAAAATTAGCATTAACCTTTAATCATTTTCCAGAACTTCCATCAGTAGTCATTTAGTTCAACCAGCTCACTTTGCAAATTAGGGACTAAATTTTTAGCACTATTAACAGGATCATCCCAAGGTTACCCAGGAGGAAATGAGAGACCTGGGGCTAGAACCCAAGTTCCTTATTCTCTCTCTCCAAAGCAATTAATTTCATTCACTTCAGAAGATGTACCAGATAAAACAGTATTTTTAAATGTGCAAAATTATTGTTCTGCAGAGTTTAGAGTGATTTGAATTTTG
This sequence comes from Geosciurus inauris, assembly GCA_004024805.1. Classification (NCBI taxonomy): domain Eukaryota; kingdom Metazoa; phylum Chordata; class Mammalia; order Rodentia; family Sciuridae; genus Geosciurus; species Geosciurus inauris. The sequence continues at coordinate 34,774 of PVHX01017762.1, read as the reverse complement.
AAAATCACTGTACATCTTTTCATTATAAGCTAAAGGGTCTATGAAGTATAAGCATGCTTTTACAATTCATTTTCTAAATTGTAACATATTTTGAAGAATCTAAAATGCGGTGTTCATTAAGTCTAATTTATGTCTCTTGAAGTTGTTCAATAGGTAATAAATCTTTTCAAGAAGCAGAAATTGCAGTCCTTTTCCACTAATGTCTCATTAAATTTACTTATCTGTATCTTTAATGCAAATTCATTCTTTGGCATGACAAAAGTTCTGTTGATGAGGGAAGTATAGTACTATGCATCCTAAATATGGAAGTGTACATTGATTGTTAAAATCTCTGAATCTGAACATAGAGGGGTAGTGAAATGTTCTCTTCTAAATGACACCTTCTCTGGCAGCCCTGGTGTGCTTGAAATTTTCCAATGGTACACTTGTTGTCCAGGCTAAGTATTGAAAATATCTCTGTTTACTCTTTAAAGTATCGTGGTTTGACAAAATTGTTTGATCACTTTAATGATGCCCTTTCACACCTCTGTACATTTGCACTTGATAGTCATATGTCGATTTCTTTTTCCCAAATGTCCTCCTGGAAAAAAAACCATTCACATCTGCGTTCAAGTTCTACTTTCTCATAAAGATTTCCTTGTACTAATGACTTCTGTCTCTCATTACACTGCTTATAAAATTCCATTACAGCCATTATTTCACTGTATTACAGCTGTTTACTTGCCAGAGCATGGGTTCCTTGTGAGCAGGGATCAGTGTCTCTCCATCTTTGTCTGGCACTCAACACCAGCCACACAGAATCATTCACACAGTTCCTACTGAATGAATGAATTTATCATATGCCCTATTATATAAAAATTTAACTGTTAGACATTTGTATTCTTGAAACTCTTAGCATGTTGAAGGAAGCTGATTCCATTCTGACATGATTTATATCATAAAAGATATAACCATAAAAGAATTCTAGGCATAATTTCCTACCTATATGAGAATTAAAAGTGTTGGTTTGCATTTATAAATTCTTAGGTGAGCTTTAGTAACTCTATTATTATATATGCTCAAACATATAACCTATCATGTGTATGTATGTCTATTTCAGCAGCTAAGGTAAATTCACACAGATGACCATGTCAGGGAGCTAGCAGTTAGCTGTTTTCAATTTAATAGTGAAATGCACAAATGTCTTCTCAGTTCTTTTCTTTTAAACCAAGCACACATTTTTATCGTGTTCAGTTTCAACTAAGGGTGCACTCTGACTGGAATATTCAAAGGCAGCTAGAATAAAATGACTGATGGTACATACAAATATTCCTTTCCCATTTTAAACTACTGTCTTTATTGGACTAATTACAGTGTTCTCAAACACTTGTGTACATAAGGATTACACGGATATATTGAAAATCAAGATTCCCAAAACTTGGTGGGACCCCAAAATCTGAATCTTTAAAAAAATCACCCTATCCAATTGATTTCTATATAGGTGGTTTTCAGATTGAACTGCAAGACCCTGTCTCTACATAAAACACAAAATAGGACTGGGGATGTGGCTCAGTGGCCAAGTGCCCCTGAGTTCAATCTCCAGTACCCCCCCCCCAAAAAAAAGTGGAAATATTTATTTGAAGGGGCAAATGCCTTCTGAGTAAGAGGTGCACTCTACAGTGGATCCCTCTTGTCCTTTCATTCAGGGTGGAGAGAGGGAAGGGCCATGCAAACTAGGTCTGGTGTGTCAAGAAAGACAAGACCTGCTCATATATCAGCACTTGCAGGCAACACTTTCAGAGGCAGAGAGACAATTGTAGAGTAAACTCACAGCAGCCACTTGTAATAATCCACTTATCTTTTCATATAATAAATATGGACAACTAAGAATCACCAGTTATTTATAACTAATGACACAAAAGAGAAAGCTCTAAATAAAGAACAACTGATTCAGGAGGAAACAGGATTGCTCCAATAAGTGAAGAGATCTTTTAAGCCAGTGGCACACACCTGAAATCCCAGCAGCTTGGGACGCTGAGGCAGGAGGATTGCAAGTTCAAAGCCAGCCTTAGCAATTTAGCAAGGCCCTAAGCCACCTAGTGAGATCCTATCTCAAAATTAAAAAGTGAAGGAGAGAGAGAGAGACAGAGAGAGAGAGAGGGAGGGAGGGAGGGGATCCTTAATTCTTATAAGTATTCTAAGAAAGATCCATGAATATATCCATTCATAAACTGGAACAAATCAACATTTCAAAAGGGAATGACATTAAGTAAGTGGCCATGAAAATTAAGAAATAATTACCAAAAATGCTGAAAAAAAATCAGTATTTTTTCATTTGGGAAAAGATAAAGAAGGACCCCAAAATGTAAAGTAATAAAATAATATTCCTCAATATAAAAGTTGAAGAATAGAGAATAAATCCAACAGGTCCAATATCCACCTAAGAAATATCAGTAAGAACAAAGACAATGAAGGGGCAAAAAAAATAATCATATAGTAGAAGTTTCTAGAGCCCTAGACATGACTCTCCCAGATAAAAGGGTTCAGTAAATGTGGTTCGGGAAAAATGAAAAACAGCCTGTAAACACATGCTCAGTACGGTCAGTGTATATCTTAACCGGTGCTCCTCATGCTTCTTTCTGTACCTCCTGCTTCTGCTTGACTTCCACACTATGTGGACCCAGAGGCTCAGTACTTTTGCTGCTTCTCTTCATCTCTTCTATATTTCCTTCTTTTGATCTCATATAGACTTTGAATGTCATTTATATATTGAAAACTTTTGGGTTCTTTACCTCCATTTCCAACTTCTCCCTCAAATTCCTGATATCAAACTGATTTCCTTTCTGTCATCTAACACACATAGCAAATATATGACTAAAATAGAATTTGCATACCAGTGTCTATTCCAAATCTCTCCTCTTACAGTCTTCACATCTCAGTAGGCAGCAACACCCTTAATTCTGTTGCTTAGGCCATAAAACCAGTCACCTTTAACTCCTCTCTTCCTCATACTATGCAAGGTTAGCATCAAACATGAATTTGTAGGAAAGGTGTGTTCAAGAAGAGTATGAACTCTCCTTAACACTATGATGAAGCTGCATTTTCTCTCTGCCTCTTATCCTCTGTATTGATTATAGTTCATTCAAAGCAAAACATTTTTTAAGAATATGAGAATCCATCTCCTTGCTGATGGTACAGACATCGCATATTCTATTGTAAATAAACTTACATAATGTTTTAAATTTTGAAAATTGGTTTTATGTTTCAAATCATCAAAGTATGAAAGATTTCTCTATTTACTAAATTAACTCTACACTCTATAAACCTTGAAAACATAAAAGTAAAGAAAGCAGGACTTAACTGAACGTAGAGATAGAAAAAATATAGGATGAAAAAAATCTCTGCAATTAAAAAGTAGAAAATCACAAGGCACAGTCAAAAATTGATGGATCACAAAATAGAAATTTTATGAAGGTATGTAACAATAGAATTATTTTATTATGTCTATAGAATTAGAATGGGAAGGACAAGTATAAGAGAGAGAAATTTCTCACATGTAATAAAGGGGAATTAATAGCTATTTTAAATTAATATATCAAAATAAAGTATATGCATCTTATTTAAGACACCAGAACAATCATAAAGTAGTTAAAAATAATCACTTTTGATGAGCAGGGATAGAGGAAAGTGCAATGAGCCTTATTTTCATTTAGCAGCCTCTTCAGTGTTTGAATTTTTATTATGGTATATATTGCTGTTATTAATTAAATGAGCAAATACATAAAATATTAATAAATAATAAAGCAAATAATCACATCCAATCTAGTTTTATGTCTTGTTTTCCACAAACACTTACTGGAATACATTTTTATGAGACAGCAATTTGTATTTCACTGTTGGTCAATAGCATAAAGGATACAAATACTGATCTGAGCTATTTAGTATAGTTTTCCTTTTTACCTCACTATATCAGTACAGAAATTGGTTAACTACTGTCCTGTCCAAATATATTGATACCAGCATCTATATCTAGTAAAATAATAGTACAAAAAAATACATCTAGAATAAGAAGAGCTCACGCACTGATTCACTGTAATCCTGAAGGCACCGCAGTCCTACAGACCATTCTAAAGACACTCCAGTTTCAGGATAGCAACTATTCTCATTGTCCTAGCGCTACCTCTTCCTCTTGTTCTACTTTCATGCTTATAAACATGGCACTATTTTTACCTTGAATAATGCATGGCTTGGTGGCCTGCAATATTAAAATAGAAGTCTGTAGTGTGCTTCATCTCATTGGTGTGTCCAGTGGCCTCAATCCAGTGTCCTATTGGGAGACAATAAACACCATCCACCAAGTTGTTTTCATTGTAAGTACAGCAACGGTCATGATGAGGCCCATTGCCTAGAACAAGAAGAAATGACAAATGGAGCAATTAAATCAGTGTTTTGCTTAAATAACCTCCAAGTGGCTGATGCAAGATTAATAGTAAGGTGAAAATAAACATAAATCTGCTTAATCTGTACACTATGCTATGAACAAAAATAAAGAGCAACTGGAATTTGTAAGGAGCTACTCATGAAAATCACAGGATTCTAATCTTCCTTGGAGTACATGAGTTTAAAAAAAATAAAAAATAAATATATGTATATTTATTTTTATTATATATATTTTATTATATATAATATAAATGTTATATATAATATATAAAATATATTTTTATTATATATTTATTTATTTTATATATATATATATTTATATATATATATATATATAAACTCTTTCAGAACTTCATGGTACCTTTCAGTGTCCTAAGAATCCAGTGAATCATTTTGCAGCCTGACAACCTGCTGAAAAGGGTTTTTAAAGCCATTTATACCCCATGTTATATAATTTTGTCTTCATGGTAAGCATGACTAAAATTAGCAATAAAGTTCAAATAATAAATGGATTTATTATATTTATAAATAAATATAATCTACAATTATAAATAATTTATTTATATTTATAAATAAATACATTTAAAATATTTTTTAAATGAGTACATCCAATCTAATTTGCAGGTAAAATAGAGGTTGACGAGGAAACTAAGTCTTACAGAGATTAACAAGCTTGCTCAAAGTCATGGAACTACCAACAGCAGAGTGAGTAGTAACCTAATTCCCCTATTACTCCCCGCTAAAGCAATTCATACCTTTGTGTATTCTCTACCCACTTCATACATACAAATACACCATCTTCCTTCTAAGGCCATGAAGCACAGGAGGCAGATACAGAAGAACATGTCTTTGAAAACATCATTTGCCTACTTCACAATGCTGTCCCATGTCAATTACACTAGATGCTGTGGTCTAAAGGTTTGTGTTCCTCTCAAATCCATGTTGAAATCAGAACTTCCAAGGTGACAGTATTAGGATCTGGGGCCTTTTGAAAAAGATTAGGACTCTGTAATCATGAACTGTGTTAGTGCCCTTATAAAAGAAGCCCCAAAAAGATTCCTCACTCCTCCTACCATGTGAGAACACAGGAAGTAGGTACCATGTAAGAACCCAACAGAGAGCCCTCAACAGACACTGAATCTGTTGGTGCATTTATCTTGGATTTTCCACATCTAGAACTATAAGAAATTAATTTATGTTGTTTTTAAGCCCTTTATCTGTGGTATTTTGTTATGGCATCCCACATGATCTAGGTAGCCTTGATTACTATGAAAATTCTATAATTTATACATTTTGTTTGTGAGAACTTATGTGACCATTCCATTTCAAACCATTCTTTTCTTTATACTGTCATACATTATAATAAGAACTTATAAGCAAAATAAATGTCTGAGTGGTTTATAGAAAAAAAATCACATTTGCTATGAACATAAAAATTTAACTCACTTGCTACTTGCTCCATCTTACAAAATACTTAACATCAACTTTCTTGGATACAAAATCTAAGAAAAATCCTTTACATTTCTGGGCAATTTTCTGAAATATAACTCTTTTCCATCAGCTAGAAGCCATAAGATGACTCCTTTAATAAATCATTACTGATCTTCCTAGATCTGAATCCTCTTTTTCCTTTTAATGGTTTTTTTTCTCTTAATAGCTACAAGGCACTACAACACTTCTCCATTAACCCTGATATTTAATAGATGATAGTCCAACTATACTAGTGACCCCATTTCTACAAGTACAAACAACAGCATTAGTAGCAAGAGTAAAAATACATACAGAGATACATGTGTATACCAATACTATTTTAATAGCAAATACTATAAACTGTGTAAATAGATTCACTCTTTCATACACTTATTAATATAGGTATTATGCTAGGTAATGGTAAGGATTTAGGTATGTACAGTTAGAGTTATTTTAAAATTCTGAAAATTTTAAGCAGGCATGTGTATGATCAGATTTTTATTTTGAAAAGAACTTTCTGGTTACAGAATAAGAAATTGGTTCAAGAACAATAAGACAGAAGTAGAGAATGTATTTAGGACACTACTACACTAGCCCTGGGAGGTGATGATAAAAACTTATTAGTAGAAATAGAAAGGATTAGGTAGATTTACACAGGAAAGGCCATAGGACTTGGTGAACAAGAGACATAGGAAAGTGGAGAGAAAAGGGAATCAATAACAACTCCTAAAACTCTAACGAATATAACTTAATAGATAGTAGTACCATATGCCGAGATGCAAACCCTGGAAGAAATTGGTTTTAGATTATTGAGTTGTAACATGTCCAAAAGGATATGTCAAATAGAGTTGGAATTACTAGCTTGACGCTCAGACCAGATCTGAACTAAAACATAAAGTAATGAGCCATCTGAGTATAAATGGTAATTGAGATAAGGATATAGATGAGTCATAAAGGAAAAATATATATTGACTAAAAAGTGCTCAAAACCAAGTCTGAAAGCATTTCTACATTTAAGAGCTGAACAACAAGGATAACCTTACAAAGGAATGAAGTTGGAGAGGAAAAGTAGGAGTAAATGAAATGGTAGGGCATGGCTGAAAATGTAAACATAGACCAAAAACCAGACTGATGCATGTCTGACATTAACAATGGTTACTTCTTGGAAATGGAACTGGACAGAGGGGGACTATTTTACTCAAAACTATTCTAAGTTGATTGGATTTGTTACAGAGAGCTGGTATTGAAAGAATATCTTAACATTTAATATTTTATTATTTCACTGAAAGAATATCTATGTGCCCTACTGATCAATACAATAAACTAAGGTCAATTGAAATAATACCTCTTAAATAAATATAATTATTAAGGAGCTTAAAAAGTGTTCAAAAGAAATATTTCATGTATCATCATTTTCCTTAGAATTCTTGATTGCTAGAACTAGTTTTTGAATACTAATTTTTACACATACATGTTTTATGCAATGTTTAACATAAGTCTTGTATATATAGTAACCTAGAACGTGCAAATTATTTTTCAAAGTGTCTTTTAGAGGATGAGTCATTGTCTTTTTATCTTCCTAGTCTAAAGAAATATCAAAGATGAATAATACAATAAATCTTGTTTGGGAGGTTCTTTGTTTGTTGCCTTATATACCCGGAAGTGGATCTGAAAATCCAGCAACCCAATAACATATATAGAGACAGACAAAAGAAAAATTCAAAGGGAACTGCATTCTCTCTTACCAAAGGAAAAGTCCAACAAAATTAAAATATTTTCAATAATTGTCTGCACCAGTCAAATACCACCAGTAAAATGTGGTTTCACACCCACTCACACCCACAAAAGCCATGTGTGGAGCCTAGGCTCCCACGCTCACCAGGCTAACTCATTTACTTGGGCAATGACAAAGCAGACCAAGTAGGGAATGGAGACTTCCAGAACCCTTCTTAGTGTCAATGGAGACCATGTGGGGAGGTGAACTACCACCTTCACTTAGCAGAATCAAGGTGCACCTCCTCTTCCCACTGAAGAGGGGTCAGAGGAGGCCTAGTGGAGAATCAGGACATTGACTACTCTCCAACTCCCACCAAAAATGGAGGCCAGGTAAGAAGCAGTAGCAAGCATTTCTCCATCTCTCAGCCAGGGAAGTAGCAGTGGAAGCTTATTAGATACAAAGATTTTTGAAAGCCTCAACAACCCTTATGATGCATTTCAAACAAATTAAAAATCAGAAAGCCTCAGAAAAGAAATAAAAGATGGAAAGAAGAACCATATGGAAATTTTGGAAGCAAAAAACATAATCATTAAAGAAATTTTAAAAATCAGTGGTTGGTCTCAAGAGCAAAATGGAAGGGATACAGGTAAGAATCAGAAAATTTCAAGATAGAATCATACAAACTACCCAATCAAAACCAGAAGAAAAACAACAACAAAGAGAAAATAGACTAAAAAAGAAAAGAAGAAAAAAATATATCCTGAGGACACTGTGATTCTATAATGAAAGATTAACATGCATGTAATTAGAGTCCTAGAAGGAGCAGAATAGATGATAGGGTAGAAAAATACTTGAGGAAATACTCCCTTAAAACTTTTTAAATTTGGCAGGAAGCATAAACCTAAAAATTCTGACCAAAATCTAAACACGATAAATCCAAAGAAATACTTATCAACACATATGATAATCAAACTTCTAAAAACAAAAAACAAAGAAATCCTGAAAATAGAGTAACTTAAAGTAAAAACAATTTTAATGTCAGCAGATTTATCATCAGAAGTCATTCAGACCAAAGGAAGTAGCATATTTTTTAAGTGATAAAAGAAAAGAACTATAAACCAAGAATTTTATTATATGCAGTGAGTATATCCTTCAGGAAGAAAGAAAAAATTAATAACATATTCAATGAAAGGAAATTAAAATAACTTTTGCCAGATGACCTATGGCTAATAGAACACATGTAAAAAGAAATCTTTGACCATTAGTGAAAAAACATGCAGAGGAAATATTTAAGGCAATTATATAGAACACATGTAAAAAGAAATCTTTGATCATTAGTGAAAAAACATGCAGAAGAAATATTTAAGGCAATTATAATGTAAGTGGGGAAAAGTAAAGGGATAAAAAAGGAAGGAATTTTTCTAAATTCACACAAACTGGCAAAAGGATGGCACCAGCCAACTTTAATGATATGTTAATATAAATAATAAAAATTAAATTCTAATAAACTGTTCAAGTATGAACCATACATGTCATTGAAGGCAAGAAAAGAAACCGAAAACCAGAAACAAAAAATAAATTGGCAAACTTAAGCCTCAATAATTACATTAAATGTAAATAGACTACATCAATTAAAAACTTGAGATTGGCACAGTGGAATCTGAAGACATGAACCAATTACATGCTGTCTAGAAGAAACTCACTATGTATAGGCAGGTGAAAAGGAAAAGTCTAGAAGCAATATATTGTACAAACATTAATCAAAAGAAAGCATACATGATTACATTAATATCATGCAAAACAAAATTCAAAGAAAATTAATAGGAAAATTATATGATGTTAAAAGTAACAATTTAGCAAAAAGATAAAGCTATTTTAAATGTATATAGACCAAATAATAGAGCCCCAAGATATGTAAAGCAAAAAACAGAGAACTGAAAAGAGAAAGACAAATCCAGAATTATAGTTCAAGACCTCAAAAGCCTCACTCAAAACAACCGGGAGAACAAATAGAAAATCAACTGTGATGTAAAAGAAATCAACACCATCATCACCCAGCAGTATCTAATTAACATTTACAGAACATTCACCACCAACAATAGCAGAATACCCATGTGCAAGTGTACATAGAACATGTACCAGGAAAACCATGTCCAGACCAAAAGAGGACCTCAACATTTAGAATAATCATTTAATACAGAGTGTATTTTCTGACCTCAGTAGAACCAAACTAGAAATAAGTAATAGATAATAGGGAAATATTCAAATATGAGAAAGCTAAACAACATACTTCTAAATAATCTACAGGTCAAAGATAAAGTTTCAAAGGCAATACAAATGCATCAAAATGAATGAGAATTAAAACATAACATATCCAAATTTGTGGGGTGCAGCTACACCAATACTGACAGGAAAATTTATACCAATAAATGCATTAAGTAGAAAAGAGAAAAAGTTTCACATTGATAAGCTAAGCTTAGTTAGGAACTTCCTACCTCTGAAATTAGAAAAAGAAGAGCAAAACCCAAATCAAACAGAAAGGGGGATATAATAAAGATAAGAATGAAAATAATGGAATTGGAAATAGAAGATGAGTGGAAACAAAGTGTTGATTCATTAGAAAAATCAATGAAATTGAAAAACTTCTAATAAGAGTGACAAAGAAAGGAGAGAGTGGGCACAAGTTACCAGAAATATAATCAAAACAGACCCTGCAGATGTAGAGATTTCTTCCTGGGAGGAGTTTTAATATTATGTACTAAATATCCTTAACCATTTTAATGATATTCAAATTATGTATTTCTTATTAAACAAATTGTGTTAATTTTTGTTGTTTTCATTGAATTGGTACATTTCACCTAATTTTTCAAATTTGTATGTCATTATTTTTATAAAAAATAATACACCTTATGCAAAAATTAACTCAAAATGGAACATGGATTTAAATGTAGAAGATAAAAATACTAAATTTTTAGGAAAAAAATAGAAGAAGATCTTCAGTATTTAGTGCTAGGCAGAGTTCTTAGACTTGACATCAAAAGCATAATCCATGAACGTGAAATTTATGAATTCAATTTTGTCAAAACTGAAAAATTTGACTCTGCATTAAACCTGTTCAGGGACAAGAAAGACAAGCTAGAAACTAGGATAAAATATTTGCAAACCACATATCTAACAAATGCATAGGACCTTAAGCACATAAAGAATTCTCAAAACTCAGCAGTAAGCAAACAAACAACTCAGAATATGGGGAAGATATAAGCAGATAAAAAGATGCTCGGTATCACAAGCCAGTAGGGATAGATAAGCTAAAACTGCAATGAGCTATTACCACACACCTATAAGAATGGCTAAAATAAAAATTGAGACAACACCAAATGCTGGATGTGAGGATACAAACAAATCTGGATCACTTATACTTTGCTGAAGGGAATGTAAAATCGCCTAGTCATTCTGGAAAAATGTCTGGCAGTTTCTTAAAAAAAAAACAAAACTCAATTTGTAAGTATCATACAGCTCAGTTGTATTCTTGGCATTTTTCCTAGATAAATGAAACATATTCACACACACACACACATACAAACTGTACATGAATGTTTATAAAAGAATTATGCATGACAGCCAAAACCGAAACAACCCAGACAGCCTTCAACTGGTGAGTAGATGAACAGTGTGGTACATCTATATCATGAAGTATTATTAGACCATTAAAAAGAAATAAACTGTTAATACATGCAACCAAAAATGTCAGTCCCAAAATGTTACGAACTGTATTAACCCATTTATATAACATTCTTGAATGAAAATTGATAGAGATGAACAAATTAGAGGGTGCGCAGCACTGAGGGGAAGAGAGGAGGAAAGAGGATCTCACTATAAAAGGGCAACATGAGGGATCCTTTGTGGTGATGAAAATATTTTGATACAATATTTTGATTGTATTCTCTTGATTGGATCAGTAAACAAATCTGGTTGTAATGTTGTGCTATAACCCTACAAGATGTCACCATTGGAGGAAACTGAATCAAGGGACACAACATTCATATCATTTCTTCCAGCTGCATGTGAACTCTCAGCTCATCAGAATATAAACTTTAATTAAAAAACAAATCTTGGTTTTTTTTCTCATACAGGCTGGTACATGTTTAGGTTTCTGTCCCAGAGCACTGGCCTAAAAGGACAATACATAGCACACACACTGCTTATCTTTTTAAAAAAAGAGAGAGTCATTTGCATACATTGTGACAGTACTTAACCAAGTGCATTTTTAGTGAAGGGAAAGAATTTTCAATCCAAATTGCACCTAATCATTGTCAGTTATTTAACAGCGTTCATTTAAAATAAAAATAAACACACAAACATCTCACTAAGTTGGGATAAACCAAATTGCATTATTGGTTACAAGGCAGAAAAGAATTAGTTAAGCAAAAACCACCATTTCCTCAGAGCAGCTTTGGCCACGATGTTACCTGTTCATCAAGACAAATTAGTTGAGTTAAAACAAAATAAAAAATGTGAAGAAGTAAGAAGCATGCTTTCTACCACTCCAATTAAAGTCACAAAAAAAAGAAATCTCAGAATTTTTAAAAACTCAGAACTCACTAAATAGTTCTTTATATTTGAAGATTCAGATTAAAATAAGATTATTTTTATAGCCATAAATTTTGCGATTATATTGAATAAGTAATATCTATTGGATAAGTATAGTTTCCTCGAGCAAAATAAAATGTCTAATTATCATTCATGTTATTTTATTTGAATATATCCTCTTTAGAGTTTAATTACTTTACAGTTTTTATTTCTAGCATATGAACATAAGTTCTAAATCTAACACATTAATCTCTAATTTTAGCTATCAATTCACTTAAATCTGATCTCTCTTATGCTGCCCCATCTGTTACTACCTCAGAAACCATCGGTGCATAAAGTTGCATGAATATGGGGTAGGCATTACAAACTCTTGGGCATTTTCATATTCTGCTGTAATGCAAAACAAAACACAAAACTAAGTCACACACACAAAGAGTTTATTTAGCACTGTCTTTCTGAAAGAGTGAACCTTGTTCCAGCTTAAAACTTTAATAAACTGTAAATGCAAAGGCAGAAAATAGCTGAGTTTGGTTGTGGAGTTGGACTCAACTTACTTATGCTGTACAATGGAATACAAAACTGAGGTACAATTAAGGAAGAAGATGATGATAGAAGGGATGTAGAGATTAGAGAGGAGAAGAAAATATGAGACAGAGAAAGAAATGAAAAGGAGAAGATCCAGCTAGCAAACTATGTAAGGTTAAGAGGACTGTCAAAACACTGATCCTGAGATCCCCTCAGCAGAGTTAAGGGTAAGCATTTTAATATTTAATTAGCAGCTGTTTGCACTTGTATAATATTCCTCTCTTCTCTTCTTTAACCTTTAATATTACCTACTAAATTTACACACAGAATTCTAGTGTAAAGGAAGAGTGTATAGTCCATGTAATGGTTTGGAAATGAAGTGTCTTCCCAAATCTACTTTTGTTAATGCAGGAATATTCAGAGTTGAAATGATTGGGTTATGAGAGCTGTGAATTAGTCAGTCATCTTAGTTTGAATGACTGGGTGGAAACTGTAGGCAGGTGAGGCACGACTGGAGGAAGTGAGTCACTGGGGGCATATCCTGGAAGGATGCAATTTACCTGTGACACTTTCCCTTGCTCTGCTACCTGACCACCATGGAATGATCTGTGAAGTAAAGAATGACTTAAGTGAGCAAATACAGGCAAAAATTGATCACTCCAACAAAGAAATAAGAGAGCAAATAAAGGCAACCATTGATCACTTCAACAAAGAGATAAGGGAGAAAATACAGGTAGCAAAGGATTACTTTAAGAAAGAGATAGAGGCTTTGAAAAAATCAAGCAGAAATCCTTGAAATGAAGGAAATAATAAACCAAATAAAAAATTCAATAGAAAGCATGACCAACAGACTAAATAACTTGGAAGATAGAACCTCAGACAATGAAGACAAAATACATAATCTTGAAAATAAATTTGACCACATACTGAACAGGTAAGAAACCATGAACAGAACATACAAGAATTATGGGATAGCATCAAAAGACCAACTCTAAGATTTATTGGGATAGAAGAAAGCATAGAGTTTCAAACCAAAGGAATGCACAATCTCTTCAATGAAATAATATCAGAAAATTTTCTAAACATGAAGAACGAATTGGAAAATCATTCGAATTTTCCAATTCGTTGGAATAAATTGGAAAATACAAGAGGCTCACAAGACACCAAATGTACAAAATTACAACAGATCTACACCAAAGCACATTATAATAAAAATGCTTAGCACACAGAATAAGGACAGAATTTTAAAGGCTGAAAAAGAGAGGAATCAGATTACATATAGAGAAAGACTAATTCAGATCTTAGCAGATTTTTCAACTCAGACTCTAAAAACCAGGAGATTATGCAACAGTATATACCAAGCTCTGAAACAAAATGGATGCAAACCAAGAATCTTATATCCAGCAAAATTAAGCTTCAGATTTGATGATGAAATAAAAACCTTCCATGATAAACAAAAGTTAAAAGAATTTACAGCAAGAAAGCCTGCACTACACAGCATTCTCAGCAAAATATTCCATGAGGAGGAAATGATAACCAACAATGAAAATATGCAAAGATAGGAAATACACTAAAGGAAAGGCCAATCAAAAGAGAAACAAATCAAGGTAAAAACCAAAAATAAACCAAAATGACCAGGATTACAAATCATATTTCAGTAATAACAATGAATGTGAATGGCCTAAACTCATCAATTAAAGGACATAGACTGACAGACTGCATCAATAAAACAGACTCAACAACATTCTGTCTGGCATCACAATACCAGACTTTAACAATACTACAAATCTATAGTAACAAAAATGACATGGTACTGGCACCAAAATAGACACGTAGACCAATGGTACAGAATACACAGAGACAAACCTACTTAAGTACTGTTATCTTATACAAGACAAAGGTGCCAAAAACATACATTGGTGAAAAGTTAGCCTCTTCAACAAATGGTGTTGGGAAAACTGGAAATCCATATGCAGAAAAAATAAAACTAAATCCTTATCTCTCACCATGCACAAAATTCAACTCAAAGTGGATCAAGAACCTGGGAATTAGACTAGAGACTCTGCACCTAAAAGAAGAAAAAGTAGGCCCAAATCTTTATCATGTCAGTTTAGGACCTTACTTCCTTAACAAGATTCCTATAGTGCAAGAAGTAAAATCAAGAATTAATAAATGGAATGGATTCAAACTAAAAAGAGTTTAGGCCATTCACATTCATTGTTATTACTGAAATATGATTTGTAATCCTGGTCATTTGGGTTTCTTCTCAACAAAAGAAACAATCAATGAGGTGAACAAAAAGCCTACATTCTGGGAGGAAATTTTTGCCACATGCACATCAGATAAAGCACTAATCTCCAGGATATATAAAGAACTAAAAAAACTTAACACCAAAAAACCAAACAACCCAATTAATAAATGGGCAAAGAAGCTGAACAGAAACTTCTCAGAAGAAGATGTACAATCGATCAACAGACATATGAAAAAAATGTTCAACATGTCTAGCAATTAGACAAATGCAAATCAAAACTACTCTCTCATGCCATTCAGAATGGCAGTTATCAAGAATACAAACAACAATAAGTGTTGGGGAGGATGTGGGGGAAAAGGCATGCTCATACATTGCTGGTGGGACTACAAATTGGTGCTACCAATGTGGAAAGCAATATGTAGATCCCTTAGAAAACTTGGAATGGAACCACCATTTGAATCAGCTACCCCCCACTCCTTGGTCTATACCCAAAGGAATTCAAAACAGCATATTACAGTGATGCAGCCACTTCAATATTTATAGCAGCTCAATTCACAATAGCTAAACTGTGGAACCAACCTAGATGCCCTTCGATAGATGAATGGGTAAAGAAAATGTGGTATACATACACAATGGAATATTACTCAGCAATAAAAGAGAATAAAATTATGGCATTTGCAGGTAAATGGATGGAATTGGAGAATATCATGCTAAGCAAAGTAAGCCAATCCCAAAAAACCAAAGGCTGAATGTTCTCTCTGATAAGTGGCTGCTGAGCCATAATGGGGGAGGTGGCATGGGATGAATGGAGGAACTTTGGTCAAAGGGAAGGGAGGGGAAGGGACATGGAGGCAGGAGTAGATGGTGGAATGAGATGGACATCATTGCACTAGGTTCTTGTATGACTGAACATATGGTGTGATTCTACATCATGTACAACCAGAGAAATGAAATGTTGTGCTCCATTTGTGTACAATGAATCAACATGCATTCTGCTATTATGTATACCTAAGTAGAATAAATAAATTAACAAAAAAGAAGTTCAGTCAAGAAATAGAAATTTAAAACTATATAAGTTTTGGAGAAAAAAAGATAATAATTGAAATGAAAATTCAACAGAATGCTTCAATAGCTTACTTAAGCAGAATAAAGAACCAATGAGCATAAATACAGAAATTTTCAATCAGAGAAGAGAAGAAAGTCCTAAAGGAATTATGAAATATCATTAGGAGAACTAACACTCACATAATATGCAGTTTTGTTTTCATTTTTGCACTTTTTCACCTTGTTTTTAAGCACAAGGAATTGAAACCCTGGTCTCACACATGCTAGGAAAGTGCTCTACCACTGAGCTATAGCCCCAGCCCACACATAATAGGAAAAACAAGAGAGTGAAATAAGCATAGGAAACACATTTAAGAAAATAATGGCCAAAAATTTCCCAAATCGAGGGAAAGGCATCAACCCCCAGGTACAGGAAATACAAAGTACTTCAATAAAATCCAACCAAAGAGGCATTCATCAAGGCATACTGTAATGAAACTATCAAAAATCAAAGGCAAAAGAACAATTCTAAAAGCAGCAAGCAATAAGTAACATATCATATATAACTGAATGATAATATGGCTGTCAGCAGATTTATCATCAGAAATTTTGCCAGCTACAAGAGAGTGAGATGATATCTCCAAAGTACTGGGGAAAAAAGCTTCCAACCTAAAATACTTTACTAATTAAAATTGACCTTCATAAATAAAGGGGAAATAAGACTTTAACAGACAAACAAATGGTAAGGGAGTTCAACACCCCTAGGCCTGCCTTAATCATTTCTAAACAGAATTCCTGAAGCTAACACAAAATATTGCTAATTAATAACTTAAAACTTATAAAGGTATAAGTTTTAGCATAATAAATAATACACAAATTCAGAATAGTCTAATACTCTAAGGGTGGTATATTAACCATTTTTATCTCAAGCATAAGAGCTAAAAGGAAACTATTATAAAAAACTATAACTTCAATAAATTTTTAAGGGCTACAACTTGAAAAGATATGCAAATTCTGATACTAAAATGATAAATGGTGGGGGAGGAGTAAAAGTGTTGAGTTTTTGTATATAATTAAAGTTAAGTGGTTTTCAGCTTAAAATAGCCTGATATGTGCTATATGTGAGCCCCGTGGGAAGTGTTATGGTTTAGATACAAGGTATCCCCCAAAGGCTCATGTGTGAGACAACATAAGAAAGTTTAGAGGTTAAATGATAGGGTTATGAGAGACTTAGGATGTGGCTGGAGAAGGTAGGTCACTGAGAGTGTGACTTTGAGGTATATACTTTGTCCCTAGTGAGAGGAGAAGTCTCCCTTTGCTTCCAGGTGCCATTTTCTGAGCTGCTTTCCTTTACCACACTCTTCTGCCATGATGTCTCACCTCACCTAGGACCCAGAGCAATGGAGTTGGCTGTATATAAACTGAGACCTCTGAAACCATGAGCACCAAATAAAACTTTTCCTCCTCTAAAATTGTTCTTGCTAAGTCTTTTGGTCACAACAGCAAAAATTCTGACTAAAACAGAAATTGGTACCAAGAGTGTGGCCATTGTTGTAACTAATCTGACCATGTGATTCAGAAGCTTTGGGAACTTTTTGGAATTTGCAAGAGAAATTTTGATAAGTTTAGCAATGCAAGTTGGAAAAGATTTAGATTGTTCTAAGTGGAGTTTAGTGGGTGACTCTGGTGGGAGCTCAAAAGACCAGAATGCCAATAGGACTGTGGACAGTAAAGACTGGGCTTATGACGTTTCAGAGGAAAAGAAGTACTCTATTGGAAACTGGACTAGAAGCCATTCATGTTATGTTCTGGCTGAAAAGTTTTCTGCATTTTTCCCATGTTCTGAAACTTTCTGAGGTTGAATTTAAAGGTGCTGGAACAAATAATCTGACAGAAGAACTTTCTAGGCAGCATAATATTCAGGTGATGGCATGGATGTTGCTAGCAATTTTTAGTCTTGTTTATTATGATAATCTGGAGTAGGAAGATTTGAAACACTTGCAGTTTGGCCAAAAAACTGCAAGTAAAACTGGGACTAAGGAAGTGATGGTAGTTAAAGAGATCACAGTCACTAAAGAGATGCTCCTAAGTATTTTACCCAGAAATAATAGAAAAGATGGCTTGAGGGTATTGCAGTATGGGCAAGACCACACTCATCTCAGGCTCAAAGGTGTAAAAGTAAAAATTCCTTTGAGCAGAGACCAGTGGGGCAGCCTGCTTGCAGAGAGGGGTCTGAAAAGTTGTTTCACTATGCTCACCCACTCAGGCACTCAGGCTGCTGCAACTGTGGTCCTTGGAGGCTTGGTAACTGCTCAAGCAGGTGGCAGACCTTTGTGGTAACCATGTGGTGTTGGTTCTGCACAAATGCAGGATGCTGGAATTAGGGAGTCACATAGATTTCCACCAAGATGTCAAAGGAAGGCCTGGGAGGCCAGGCAAAATGCAGCAGGGCAGTAATAACTGCTGGAGTCCCTGAAGGCAATCTCTGAGAAAGCAATGTGTGGAGATGTGGGAAGGAAGGCGATGCAGCAGTGAAGACTTCCAAGATTAAGAGACACCACCAAGCTACCACTTGTAGCTCAGTGGTAGAGTGCTTGCCTAGCATGCGTGAGACACTGGGTTCAATTCTCAGCACCGCATATAAAATGAATAAATAAAATAATAATATTAAACGTCCATCAACAACTAAATTGAAAAAAAGAGACACCAGCAACGTGGAACATCTGCTGGGAAATGTACAGAAATTGGGCAGAAACAAATCAACAGAGGCCAGCAAAGCCACAGGGGCAGAGGTACACAAGTCCTTTGGAGAGAACATCATGATGCCATGTGCTTCAGATGCCAGGCAGGGAACTCCAGGATTTGTTTGCCCAGCTGGATTGCAGTCTTGCTTTGGTCTTATTCCTTCTTTCTACACCCCTATTTCATCCATGCAAATGGAAATGTTTGGTTTGTGCCTTTATATATTGAATATATGTAACTTGCTTTTTATTTTTTATAGGGACTCATGCTGAGAGTTTGCCTTGAGTCTCAAAGAGATTTTAGACTTGAACTTCTTAAGTCCTAGAACTGTTAAAACTATTGGAACTCTTGAAAATGGACTAAATATATTTTGCATTGTGAGATAAGCATGAGCTTTTGAGGTCCAGGGGCAGAATGCTATGGTTTAGATATGAGGTATCCTCCCACAGGCTCATGTGTGAGACAATGTAAGAAAGTTTAGAGGTTAAATGATAGAGTTACAAGAGACTTAACCTAATCAGTACATTAATCCCCTGATAGAGATTAACTGGGTGGTAACTAGAGGCAGGTAGGATGTGGCTGGAGAAGGTAGTCACTGAGAGTGTGTCTTTGAGGTATGTATTTTGTCCCTGGTGAAAGGAGAAGTCTCCCTCTGCTTCCAGGTGCCATTTTCTGAGCTGCTTTTCTTGATCACCCTCTTCTGGCACAGTATTCTGCCTCACCTTGAGCCCAGAGCAATTGAAGAGTGACTCTATGGAAGGAGATCTCTGAAACTGTGAGAGCCAAATAAACTTTTTCTCCTCTAAAATTATTCTTGCCAGGTCTTTTGACCACAGCAGCATAAAAATTTACTAAAACAGTAATATAGTAGCTGCACAAAACATAAAGGATTGGGGCTGGGGCTGTAGCTCAGTGGTAGAGCGTTTGCCTAGCATACGTGAAGCACTGGGTTTGATCCTCAGCACCACATACAAACAATAAATGAATAAAATAAAGATCCATCAACAACTAAAAAAAAAAAAAAAACAAAGGATTCAGAAAATACCACCACAGAAAATGATTCGAAGATAAGAAAATAAGAAAAAAGAAATGAAAGACTTACAAAATAATTGGGAAACAAATTATAAAATTGCATTAGCAAGTTCTTACCTATCAATAATTATCTTGAATGAAAACAGATTAAATTCTCCATTCAAAAACATGAATTGAATGAATGAATTCTAAAAATTAGATACAACTCTGTGTTGCCTACAATAGGTTCACTTTATCTGTAGGAACACATACATAGTGAAAGTGAAGGGATAGAAAAAAAGTGTACCACATAAATGAAAATCAAGAGAGCAGGGCAGCTGTCTTTACATCAGACAAAAAAGACTAAGTCAAAGTTTGCAAAAAGGAACAAGATCAATATATAATGATAAAGAAGACAAGTCATCAAGAGGATATCATAACTATAAATATATATGCACCCAACATTGGCACATATAAAAATATAAAGCAGTTATTAAGTGATCTGAAAAGACAGCCTGCAACTCAGTAATAGTAGAGGACTTGAGTACTCCCACTTAAAACAATAGACATATTATACATACAGAAAATCAATATGAAAGCACTGGATCTGAATTACACTTTAAACAAAATGGACATCACAGACATATACAGACATATTCCATACAGTGGCCACAAAATCACATTCTTTTCAAATGCACACAGAACATTTCCCAGGATAGAGCCATAAGACAAGTCTTAACAAATTTCAGAAGACTGAAATCATATCAATTATATTTTCTGATTACAATACCATAAAACTAGAACTCAGTTACAGGAGAGATCTTGGAAAATTCACAGGTATGTGGAAACTAAGCAACACAAGTAAGTCCAAAAGAAATTAAAGCAAATGAGTCAACAGAAATTAAAAGAAAATATAGAAACCTCATGAGACAAACAAAAATGGAAATAACAACAGACCAAAACTTCAGAGATGGAGTAAAAGCAGTTCTATGAGGAAAATTTATTGCAATTAATGCCTATATCAAAAGGAAGAAATATCTCAAGTAACAAATGTAATGTTACATTTCAAGGAACTAGAAAAAAGAAAAACAGGCCAAACTCAAAGTTAGGAGAAGGCCAACAAAAATTAGAGCATAAATCAATGAAATACAGACTAGAAAATCAATTGACAAACTAAGAGTTGGTTTTTGAAAGGATAAGCAAAATTAGCAAACCCTTAGCTAGACTAAGAAAAAATGTGAGATGACTCAAATAAATAAAATTAGAAATGAAAGAAGAGATATTACACCAGATACCACAGAAATACAAAGAATCATGAGAAACCACTATAAATAACTATATGACAACAAAGAACCCAGAAGGAATGAATGAACTTTCATACACAAACAACCCACAGTCGCTGACTCACAATGCAACTGAAGCTCTGATCAGAGCAATGAAGAAGGAACTGAATCAACAGTAACACATCTCCCACCACCGCTGAAGGGGTAGAGCAGTGGCACAGCCCTTGCCCAGCATGTACAAGGCCCTGGATTCATTTCCCAGCACCACAAAAAATAAAGTAATAAAAATTAAATATTTCCAAAGAAAAGCTCAGGACTTGAATGCTTCACTGATGAATACCAACAAACATTTAAAGAGAAATAACACCACTTCTCAAATATTTGCAAAATACTCAAGTTGAGGGAATACTTCCAAATTCATTTTAGGAGGCTAGCACTATCTGGATATGAAAGCCAAACATGAAAACTACAGGAAAATAAAATGACAAACCAATATCCCTGATGAACATACATGCAAAAAAATTATCTGCAACATACTAGAATTCAAATTCAATAACACACTGAAGAGACTCATTTGCCATGATCAAGTGAAATGTATCCCTGGGATATTCAAGGATAGCTCAACCTATGCATATTAATAAATGTGATATATTACATTAACAGAATGAAGGATAAAAACTATAAAAACTGCATCACTAGATACAGAAAGAGCATCTGATGAAATTCAACACCTTTCATGATAAGGTCTTTCAGTGACGACTGTATGTTAATACCCTAAAGCCCACAACAAACATCATTTTCAATGGTGAAATACTGTGAGCTTCAATCTCTAATATCTGAACAAGGCAGAAATTCCCACTGTCATCACTTCTTTTCAACGTAGTACTGGAAGTCCTAAGCAGAGAAATCAGGTGACAGAATGATGTAAAAGGCATTCTAATAGTAAAAGACAAAGTGAAATTGTGTTACTTGTGGACAACGTGATCTTAAACATAGAGAACCCTAATGATCCCACAACCAAAACTATTTATAAGATAAATTGTATTATTTATTTATTATTTTATTTATTTATTATTTATTATTTATTTATTTATTTATTATTTTATTATTTATTTATTATTTTATTTATTTATTATTTATTATTTATTTATTTATTATTTTATTATTTATTTATTATTTTATTTATTATTATTTATTATTTATTATTATTTATTATTTATTTATGTATTTATTTATTATTTTATTTATTATTTTATTATTTATTTATATTTATTAGATAAATGACTACAACACAGGGTACAAAATCCACATGCAAAAATGGTTGCATTTCTACACACTAATAATAAATTAATCAAATATAATCACCTTTTTATATATAAAAAGGAAATTAAGAAAACAATTTTATTTATAATATCGACAAAAAAAAAATAAAATACCTAGGTATAAATTTAACAAGGGACATATAAGATTTGTATACTGAAAACTAAAACTGATGATGAAAGTGAAGAAGACAAAATAAATGGAAAGGTATCTTGAGTTATTTATATTTTCAAATGTCCATCCTACACATACCAAAGATTCAATGTAATCTCTATCAACATTCCAATGTGGTTACCAGAGGCTGGGGCAGTAAAATGGAGGAGGGGGTAAAGGTGATCATTGGGCAAAAGCTACAGCTAGACAGGAGCAAGCAGCTCTCGGGCGATATTGCACAGTATGGTGGTTATAGATAACAATAATGTACGATACATTTCAAAAAGCTAGAAGAGAAGTTTTCACCACAAAGAAATGATAAACATCGGGCTCGGTGGCGCACGCCTGTAATCCCAGAGGCTCAGGAAGCTGAGGAAGGAGGATCGCGAGTTCAAAGCCAATCTTGGCAAATGCGAGGTGCTAAGCAACTCAATTAAGACCCTGTCTCTAAATAAAATACAAAATAGTGCTGGGGATGTGACTCTGTGGTGGAGTGCCCCTGAGTTCAATCCCTGGTATCAAAAAAAAAAAAAAAAAGGTAAAAATTTGAAGAGATGAATATGTTTAGCTGGATTTAAACATTAGACAATGAATACATGTATCAAGCAGTACATGGTACACCCCATTAGTATGCATAATTTTTATGTTTTTAGGTATCCGTTTAAAAAAATTTAATACCTGAAACTATAAAATTACTAGAAGAAAACATAGTGTAAAACCTCCACTACAATAGTCTGAGCAATTATTTTTTTTCTTTTTCCGGATTTTAACTCCAAAACCAGAAGCAACAAAAGCAAAAATAGACAAATGGCATTTCATCAAACTAAAAAGCTTCTGCACAGCAAAGAAACAATTAGCAAAGTAAAGATATAACCCACAGAGTTTAGCAAAAATAACAAATGATCTGACTAAAAATGGGCAGATGTTTCTCAAAATAAGGCACACACATAGCCAACAAGTTCATGAAAAAATGTTCAACATCCTTAATCATTATGGAAATTTAAATTAAAAACCCAATGAGATATCACTTCACACCTGCTAGAGTGGCTATCATCAAAAAGATGAAAGATAACATGTTTGTGAAAATGTAGAGGAAAAAGAACCCTATCTGGTTGTCAACAGGACTATAAATTAGTACAGCCATTATGAAAAAATGGTGTATAAGTTTCTCAAAAACCAAAAATAGAAATATCATATGGTCCAACAACCCTACTTATATATGTACATGGATCCAAAGGAACAAAATCAACATGCCAAAGAGATATCTGCACTCCTATGTCTACTGTAGCATTATTCACAATAGACAACATATGAAATCAACCTAAGTCTCCACCACCAGATGAATGAATAAAGAAAATGTAGTATATGCACAAGATTTCCCCCTCCAAAAAAATAAAACCCTGTCATTTGCAATGGCATGGATGAACCTGGAGGATTTTATGCAAGTGAAACAAATCAGGCACAGAAAAACAATGTATAATCTCACACATAAAATGTAAAAAATGTGAATTTACAGAAACAGTGAGTAGAAAGGTAATTACCAGAGGCTGAGGTGGAAGGAAGGAATGAAGGATCTGTTATTAAAAGTGTACAAAGTTTCATTTAGACAATAATATATTTTAGATGAGAATATATTATTGTCCACATAAGGGTAATAACAGTCAATAATAATATATTTTATATTTCAAAATAAATAAGGCTGTCAATTTCAAAGGTGTTGCCATACCAGAAACAATGATAAGTACATAAGGTAATGGATATATGTTTATTAACTTGATTTATTAATTCCTCACTCTATACATGTATTAAAACATCACATCAGACCCCATAAATTTATACAATTATGACTTACAAGTTTAAAAATAATAATAACACACAAGTTCAAAGCCAGCCTCAGCAACGGCGAGGCACTAAGCAGCTCAGTGAGACCCTGTCTCTACATAAAACACAAAACAGGGCTGGGGATGTTGCTCAAGGGTCGAGTATTCCTGAGTTCAATCTCCAGTACCAAAATAATAATAATAATAATAGTAATAAAGAAGAACTACAAAGATAAGTAGTCCACTTAGCAATGATAAAAACAGATATTACATCTAGAGATAATATGGCTTTTCTACAATAGATACGAAAATATTATTTGTTAAGAAGGCTAGAATTTTGAGTACCAGAAAATATCAAGCATGATAGGGTGGTCATAGTAAT
Organism: Geosciurus inauris; assembly: GCA_004024805.1. NCBI lineage: Eukaryota > Metazoa > Chordata > Mammalia > Rodentia > Sciuridae > Geosciurus > Geosciurus inauris. Next base: position 10,047 of record PVHX01017762.1, on the reverse strand, counting down.
AAATTACATACCTGGTACATGTGCGTGTTTGTGTGTGTCCGTGTGTGTGTGTGTGTGTGTGTATGTGTTTAAAGGTAGAAAACTTGCCAGGTGCAGTGGCGCACACCTATAATCACAGCAGCTCGGGAGCCTGAGGCAGGAAGATCGAGAGTTCAAAGCCAGCCTCAGCCAAAGTGAGGTGCTAAGAAACTCGGTGAGACCCTGTCTCTAAATAAAATACAAAAAACAGGGCTAGGGATGTGGCTCAGTGGACAAGTGCCCCTGAGTTCAATCCTCAGTGGGCCCCCTGCAAAAAGGTAGAAAACATCACTGGTGATTGTTGTTTTTATGGTAAATGGTAAGCTGAAATATGACATGAATAAGCATCAGCCTGTCTGTGCATCTAAACATGAAAACTATAACCCTTTTAGTCAAAAAATGAGCCACACAGCCTACGACAATTACTTGATAGAATTAAAAGTTAGTGGGCTCATACCTGTGTACGTGATAGGTTTGGTCTCACCAATCAGTCTTAAGGCTATTATTCACTTATGCTGCAAATTTTATTTTAAAAAATCAACAAAAGTCTTCAGGCAGTTGTTTAGCAGCCTAGTGTGATATGCTGGCCTCTCAAAGGTAAGCTCAAGGTGTGCAGAAGAGGGGAGCAGAGGGCAATTAATAAAGCTTGACCTTGGAGCACTTTGTGCTGCCTCCAAAGGAAATCTCCACAGGAAAACTCTCAGAAGAGCCTTAAACAGTTCCAGCTAGGAATTTTTAGAAAATACTTAATTTTAAGTACCTGCTGAACCATACAGGGCAAAAAATATTAGAAGAGGAAACTTCCATAATTAAAGAAAGATGTGAGTAAAAGCTAAGTTGAAACTATATACTAGGGAAAAAACTTTAGGGGAAAGCAAAATTCAGTAGCTCTTTCCTTGAGAGAGGTTCCCCCAAAAACCAAATGTTGAAAATCTAACTCCCAGCATTTCTGTATTTGGAGATAGAACCTTGGTGGAGATAAGTAAGGTAAAATGAGATAGTGTTATATACTAATCCATCTGGGCTGGTGTCCTTACAAGAGGAAAAAAATGAGAGACAGAAGATCCCCACCCCTTTCTCTTCCCTTCTCCCCTATCCCCACACAAAGAAAGAAAGAGTATATGAGGACATAGCAAGAAGGCAGCCATCTGCAACCAGGAAGAGAGATCCCACCCAAAACCAAACCTGCCGGTACCTTGATCTAGGATTTCCAGTCATCAAAATTATGAGAAAATAAATATCTGATGTTTAAGCCAAAGCCTGTGGTATTTTATTAAATCTAGTAGACCAAAACAATTTTATGTGCAAAATATTCCAAAGTTTAATGCAGTCAATAGCTAAATATTATGGCAAGATTTTTGTGTGGCTAGTCCTGAGGTAACATAGGAATTTTAAAAACATGACCCTTACCATGAACAAACCTTTGTAGATCAGACAAATGTTACACAAAACAATCAGTAAAGTAAGCAAAAGTAAATTATAAAAATAATTTTTAAACTATGTAAATGACACATGAGCAGGATATTCAAGGTTTGTAAATAACAGGCTCCATCTTCAATGCCACTGTCAACATGTATCAACTGAAATGCTTTGTCAAGATACATTCTAAGCAGCAGTAGTCTCTCTGTGAAGGAAAACCATGATACTCTTCAGTGAATGTAGAAGACTGAAAATGAGATTCATTAGAGAAGACTATGTCAGTGAGGGCTAGAATTTTCAAAAAAAAAAAAAAGTGAATGATAGAGGGTACAGGTCTTAAGCTATGATTGACAACATGGTGTGCTTTAGACATGACAAACAGTACAAACACCTATGAATGAGTGGGATTCAAAGCAGCCAATGGATAACAACAAATCTCACTTCAGTGGGTAGGTGACAATCTAATGGTCCACAGAACATCCATATTGCTCACCAAATTATAAAGCAAACCCTATTAAGTAACCAGATATCATGACTTTAAAAAGCAGAGAACAGAATTACACACATCTTTAACCATTATTCAAGAAGGCATATGGGTTAGTTAGCTTCCTGTCACTCCACAAAATACCTGAATAATTAACTTATAAACAGAAAAAGTTTTATTTAGGTTCATGGTTTTGAAGGTTCCAGTCCAAGATCAGGCAGGCCCATTGCTTCGAGCCTTGCCAAAGGGGGTGGCATAGATGTGACAACGGTATAAAGCATGCGTCTGAAATCAGGAACCAGGAAGTGAAAAGCAGGAGGAAGAGGCCAAAAGCCCAGGCCCCGTCAAGGGCACACCCCTAACAACCTAAAGAGCTCTCATCAGGCCCTGCCTCCTGAAGGTCCAGAGCACTCCCCAATAGTGCCACCCCAGGGACCAAGGTTTTAACACACAGACCGAAACATCCACACCACAACAGCATATTTTTATCTGCCAGAACTTTCATTGATCAGTGATTCATGATGATAGATACAACTCAGAATGGAATGTATCTGAAATATTACAAATTCTCCTGAAAAACATTCCAAACAATGGCACTGGTGTTGGTGGTACAGTGGTGAGCAAAGCTGCCTTCCAAGCAATAGCAATGCTAGGCAATTGTGCATCCACTTGAAAGTAAACCTAATAACCAAGCTCTCCTTATATAATTTCTAACAGAAATCTGAAACTTAAATTATTCTTAGTAGATTTGACTCAAAGTACAACACTCAATTAATACTTCATTCAATGTTATGATAAACAAAAGAAAGGCCAAAAAATTTGACTACCTGATCTGAAATGACTGAATCTTTTGGTAGTTAATTAAGCCATGACTCAAGGGATGAACAAAAAGATCAGCTATTAAAATGCTCCATCTCTGCATAACTGGAGATATTTGCTGGATGCTGTGTTTACTTTCTGTGTTGCATGCAGAGATGTTTATTTATGGGCTTGATAAGTTTTGATTTAATTGTTCCAATAATTTTAATGTTGTTTTTCCTATTGCCATTAAGGTGGTTTTTATAGTAGTGTCTAGACTTTTGTTGTTGATGGCAGTATTTAATTGGCAGGTCACATTTTTTCTTCTCCATAACCCTCTCAGAATTGACTAGAAATTTCATCACATATCATAGCCTAAACACACAAATCAAAGTCATACTGTAAAAACAGATAAAACATCTGCATTAGAATTAGTCTCACTATATAAAGCAAATGCTTCTAACCAAACCAGATTTTGCTACTTCATTTGACATACTTTGAGGTCTATAAGAAAAATCCTGCACCACCTTCTTGTGTGCTTAAGTACACAAATAAGACACCTCTCCAGTAGTCGTGCCTCGGTTATGTCCAATATCTGGATGCTGAGAACACAGAATAATCATAATCATTCCAGAAACCCTTCAGAATAGTGAGGATTATTTTTTCATTTAATGCCATCCTAATCCAACTAGCCCAGCAAATGTGCATTTTGGCAGTTTCATAATTAGTAAACACTTTGGCATAAAATATCTGCTCAATTAAGATCTTCCAGAATGTAGGTTAAATAGTTTAATAAAACATTCTCTGGAGCTGATCGAGTTCTGCCGTGAAAACCATCTCTGATGGCTTCATGCTTCAGTTTCTTCCACGGCAAAATGTTTTATGAATACTGCGGACATGTAGCCGACATGGATATCATAAGGTGCTGCTCTATTACTGGGAAGAAATCAGAAATGCATTGCTAATTGAAATAGAAGATGGAGTGATCCAGTATAATTTCTAAAGACTAAATTGTTTTTGAAATTTGAAATTGTTCCAAATCATTTTAGATCCTCTTGAGCTACAAAGTGCTGTGAAAGTAAAAGAAGGAGTACTTAACACTAGTAATTAAGGACATATACTCACACCGTTTCTGTCGCCATGTATGATGCTTACGAAGGCGGTCTCATAAGATGACATCCCCTAGTGGCAATGTGGCCATCTTGGTCTCTTTAGGTACACTCCATGATGTTTGCACAAAATCTTCTAACAACACATTTCTCAGAAAGTATTCCCATCATTTAACAATGTGTGTCTCTACCTTAAAATATGCTATAAAGTGCACGTGTATAAGAAAAACCTTAGAAAGGACTTGTTCTTCTTGAGATTGTTATAAGCAACAACAACAAAAAAAAACCTGACTTGCAGAAACTAAACTGATATAAGCCTGTCTCCTATAATGACAGATGGAAAGCCAGGCAGCCCAGAGCTAGTCAACACCAAGTTCTTTCTAAAGGTCCCCTCTGCCATCCTTCACACATGGACTCTGTCATCAGGCTTGTTGCCTCACATTCAGAGGATGACCTCTGACATGTCACCATGTCTGGAGTCCTGGCCATGAGCAAGGGTGAAGGATCATGCCAACCTAGCCTTTGTTTCTTTTGATGAGAAAAGTGAAAGCTTTCCTGGGAGCCTCACACAAAAAAAAGATTTCCCCCTCTCATTATCCAGAACTAGGTGACACCAACCTCAGCAGATCACTTGCCAGCCAGGGAGGGATGAGAGTACTGTACCTGGAGAAATGGCGACTCATCCTAGCACTGCCTGAACAAAGCAAGGTCTGGTCAGCTGAGGAGAAAGGTGACAAACAAATGCCAGCTAGGCACTGACGGTGACAGAAATGGGCGGGAACATCATCTTTCTCCAGCAAATAATTTGGGAGAATAAATCAAATCTCCTTAGGTATCACAGGTCCCCACTTGACTTGATTGTAAATTATTCACTGCATTACATTTTTAATTGTATGTGATTTCTAGTGAAGTAAATCAACAATAAAAATAACAGCATTTTTAACATACTTTACAAAACATTTTAAATGCAAAGAGAGGGGGAAGAAGAGGAGGGACAGGTTATTTGTCTATTTCTTGATTGTGTTTGGCTTTTACAACCTCTGCTATAACACAGAATCTCCACCTTCTAATCTAAGCCTTAAACCTCCCCCAAATTCCTCCCTTTCCAGTTTTCTGACTGTCTCTGCCCATGATCGTCTCTTGTTAGCTTATCCTCTCTCTTCTAGCCTCTCCTCACCCAGCACCCTACTTCCCTGCACGCTTCAGCGTGCTATTATATCTACCCTCAACATCCCACCAAAAAGACTTTAAACGAAGCCATCTGCTACCATATTAAATATTTATCTTTTCTTACCTGCCTGAAGCATTTAATAATGACTCGTCTCTGTTCCTCTGTGAGTTCCAGGACACTTGCCTCCTGGAGGCAGTGTATTGTAACAGTCAAGCGCATAGCCTCAGGATTCAGACTCAGATTCCATTGCATATTAGTTGTCCCTTAGTGTCAGTGCAGGACGGGTTCCAATATCACCCTCAGACACCAAAATCCACAGATGCATGTGCCCTTGTATACAAAGACAAGACTATCGGCAGATAATCTACACACATCCTCCCATAGACTTTAAATCATCTCTGGATTACTCATTATACCTAATATGAGGCAAAGACTATGTGTTTTAGTTAGTTTCTCATTGCCGTGACCAAAATACATGACAAGAACAACTTAGAGGACAAAAAGTTTATTTGAAGTTCATGGTTTCAGTGGTCTCAGTCCATAGAATGCCGACTCCATTGCTCTGGTTATGCCTGAGGTGAGACAGAACATCATGAGCGAAGGGCCCGGTGGAAAAAAGCTGCTCAACTCATGGCCAGAGGGTCAGGAGACAGAGAGAAAGGAGGAAGGGGCCACCAGGAAGCTGCCCCCTTCCAGGGCACACCCCAGAGACCCACCTCATTCAGTCATACCCCACCTACCATTCAAAACAAGATGGACCAATTAGGTGACAGCACTCATAATCCAATCATTTTACCTCTGAATACTCCTGAGTTATCAGGAATTTTGGGGGGACACCTCCTATTCAAACCATAACACTAAGCAAAGAGTTGTTATACTATATTATTTATGCAATAATGACAAGAAAAAAAGTCTATACCTGTTCAGTACACACACAATTATTTTTTCAAATTTTTTTTTATCCAAGGTTGATTGAATCCACAGATGTGGAACCCAAAGATATAAAAGGCCAACTGTATTATTTATTGTTTGTACATGGTAATGAGAAAACCATTTGCAAGAAAGGGCTAATAGTACTATCTAACTCATAGAGCTGTTGTGAGGAAATTCGATTAGATGATCCATTAAAAGGATTTAACACAGGAACTACCACAGTTAGTGTTCAATAACTCAATCACAGCTCTTAACTATTACTCGTCTCTTACTTTGCTTCCATGTTCAAATACTTTTAACAGCTGTGTTCAGACTGATATGTTTCAAGATAAGACCATAACACATTTCATGTGTTCACTGATCTTTCCAATAACTCACCTCATTTACATACAAATCCCTGCACAAACCATGCAAACTTCCCCGAAAACAAAACTTTCTCTTCAAATTGCTTTCAAGGAAAACAATTATCTTATTTTCTACTTTTACACATAACTTACTAATGCAAATACAAATGCTGATTTTCATCAATTTGTTCTTATCTATTTATTCCACTTTGAGACATCATATTTTGAAAACTGCTCTTCCCAAGTAAAAAACCAACTCTCTCAATTTTCACTTACCAACAAATTTGTTAAGCACGCTTTCTAAGTCACCAATAAAAAGATGAAGCAGGGAAGGACGTGGAACAGGGAGGCTTGGCACGCTGCTGGCTCTTGCCTCACGTCCTCGCTGGTTTATTAATCACAGCACGTGGGTCCACTTGCTCAACCTGCAGTGAACCTGCCTAACTAATCTATTAGCCAGCCAGTGTCACTTTCTAATTGGTGTAAAAGAAATTGTGGGATTTCTTTAAAATCGTTTGTTAAAACTAAGATACAATGTTCTTCCATTTTCCCCCTTCTCCAAATGGGGTTTAATATTTGACCAGATAAAATTTCTAAAGCAATTTTTAAACTTAATCAGAAATATATAATGATGATCAAACATCAGAGGTTTTTCACCTCATGTGGTAGTTAAATTCCTTTGCAAAGTAGAGGGACAAGCTAAAGATCATCTTCCTCAAAACAAAATAAAACAAAGTTTTAACTACTTATGCACACAGTGCCCACAACTTACCATTGTACTGCAAAAGAGAAAAAACATGGAATTTCATAACTATGACCATAAGCGAAAAATGTTAAATTTTCCAGTGACATATCAATTTAATTTCAGATATTTTAAAGCAAAATAAAAAAATTCTTTTTTCCCTGAAAACAGCTAGATTTGACACAAAGCAATTAAATTTTACTGTCAAATTTTAGCCAATTAAAAAGTAAAGATATCCTCTATTTACATCAAGTTTTATAAACAAGTTTAAATAGCCCAATTTTTAGAGTAGCTACTTTCTATTATTCAGAATATAATGAGTACAGCAGCTTAAAAATTGCATTGGTGGTCCCTGTACAAGTGAATGCATTATACTGTTGAATAATTCTGATTTTTTCCCCCTTGCAATAGGGCAAGACTACACTAATACACCTCTGACATTACTTACATTGAATCCTCGGTATCAACAGAAGTTATCAAGGAATACTTTATCAAGCTTTATAAGGGCCTTTTCTCATTTAATTAATCTTCTAGAATTAATTCTCTAAGAAATTCTGACCTGAAGTAAACTGATATGGAACCATGATACAGTGTTTCTCAAAAACGTCATAAACATCAAAGGATTCAGCATAACAATTATGTGATGATCTTCTGAAATACAGAATAAAGCAGGCATCACAGTCAAAAATGTCTACATAAGTTTATTGAAAAAAAATAATTTTTAAAGCATTCACAGATTGCAAATGTGCCTGGTAGCGCACATCTGAAATCCCAGCTACTTGGGAGGCTGAGGCAGGAGGATCCCAAGTACAATGCCAGCCTGGAAAACTCAGAAAGATCCTATCTCAAAATTAAGTAAATAAAAAGGGCTGGAGTTGTGTCTCAGTGATAGAGCACCCCTGGGTTCAATGCCCAGTACTGCAAAAGAAAGAAAGCAAAGAACAAGATGTCTGTAGGTGACCTTTAATGATTTTAATAACTTAGATATCAAAAATTACATCAAAGCAATTTGCTTACATCAGAGCAAAATTAAGCTATATAATAATTCCTCCCAAAGGAAGTAAAAGTCCTAGAATAATTGCTTAGTCTTAGGGAGACTAGATTCACTTTTACTTCATTTATTTTTTTAAATGACTAAGAATGGTTTTTAAAAATTGGGAGGAAAGAGGGCATATAGGATAAGCAAGTAGAAAGAGAAAGTTGAGAAAGAGGTACTCATTTAAAATGGTGGTTAAATTCTTTTCTGAGATTACACGCAAACTGTAAAAATTATAGTATAATACAAGTGACATGCTGCCACCTAGTGGAATGTAGATAAAATCTTACTTGAAAAGATTGCAAAATGTCCTATCAGAATATGAAGTAACTGTATTATTCAGTTAGAATAATACAACTTAATAATTTTTTAAGTAATTTCACCTGTACTATTCCTCAGAAAAGTCCAGTGGTACATATAGCAGAACTATTAGTACCCTTTTTGAGTCTGAGATTCTAGATGAAATAATCTAACAGAGTTCTGTGCTTATTTATTAGCAAAACAAGGACTGGAAGCCAGGGCTGCTATTCACACTAAATGACCTCTTCTGAAGAGTATGAGATAGCTCTCTTATCCAAAACTGCAGAAATTTTACAGAGGATAAAATTGAGACACAGAGATTATCAAGGCATCTCAAACAGTCCAATGGATCTTAGGAACCTAGCCAGCAGGAGTACTCTACTGATATGAAAACTCTTGGAAGACCTGTATTTTTCCTTTTAAGTCCACATGAGATTTGTGCTTTATTCCATATACCTGTCTGAATTTTTAAATGTTTCCTTTTTTCAAGGACCTTTCAAAACACTGACACTTTAAGACAATGGCTCCTTTATCCTTTATTACAAACTCACTGGCACATAATAAACTAAAAGTAAAGAAGACCAAGGGCATGAATTTCCAGTTTGAGATCCTTGGAAAGTGACTTATTCAAATTCATTCATTCATCAAATACTTAACAAACACCTACTAGATTACCAGGTCCCAGGACATGCTGTGATAACAAAGAACCCTAAGTTACCCACAGTATAATGAGCAAAGATTTGCTTTTCTCCCACAGTAAAGTTCATCATAGATTGGTTAAGGCTGTTCTGCAGCTGGTCACCATCTTCACCCTGGGACCATCAGACATAGCAATCATTATTTGGAAGAACAAAGGGAATCTCTCTGCAGAGAGAAAAGAGAATGAGGTAAAGCAACATGTGGGACGTCCTCTCAAGTGTTATTGGCCAAAGCCAGCCCTTAGGTAAAGAGATACTTCCTTCACAAAGCAGAGTCTTCCTATGGGGAGAGGCTCTAGATATTGGTGAATAGTAATGATCTGCCATTCTTCAAGACATACTTAAGAAAGGTAGCTCTGGGTAACAGAGTGTTATGGTTTGGATGTGAGGTGCTCCCCAAAAGCTCACATGTGAGACAGTGCAAGAGGTTTGAGGAGAAATGATTGGGTTACAGTCTTAATCTAATCAGTGGATTAATCCCTCATGGGATTAACTAAATGGTGGCTGGAGGCAGGTGGGGTGTGGCTGGAGGAAGTGGTTCACTGGGGGCATGGCTATGGGTATATATTTGTATCTGGCAAGTAGAGTCTCTCTCTGCTTTCTGATCATGATGTAAGCTGCTTCCTCTGCCACACTCTTCCACCATAATGTTCTCAAGCCCGGAGGAATGGAGCTGGCCTTCTATGGACTAAGATCTCTGAAACCGTGAACCCTCAAATAAACTTTTCCTCTTCTACAATTGTTCTGGTTGGGTCATTTTTTGTCACAGTGGCGAAAACGCTGACTAAAACATAGAGGAAAGATATCATATTTCTCAGTATACGGGAAATCAAGCAAGTTTACTTAAATGTTCAAAATTTTTCTTTGAGTGTAAAAAAAGGCTATCACAGAAGCCTAGAGGACTTGGAATGTTTAAGCTTCGGATATGTGAAATACAAATGAGTAGCTATTAGACAAGAAGACAGAAACTTTTTGAATGTGAGTATGAAGCATGA
>PVHX01017761.1:0-38894 GCA_004024805.1 Geosciurus inauris | reverse complement strand
CATAGCACGGATTTTTGCATTTTAATAGGATTGTACCTCACCTTCCCTCTCTATGCCTCCTGCACATAGAATGCACATGTGCTGCTTTGCATGGAAACCTGGAAGTTGGGCAGTGGACACAGAGAATAGACTCCTTCCTCTGGCCTCGTCGAGAACACTACAGGTCCATGTGTGTGTGACGTGCCTGTGTGGAACAGACGGTCACAAAAAGGTTCCATGCAGTTCCTTTACTATTTTCCTCCTTATAAAAACTTTAAGGGAAAGGATGAAAGTCTTAGAAACATAATTCTGTTAGCTGAGCATTGAGCAATTTCTCCTGAGACCAGAAAATATTTAATCATAGCAAGTAAATAGTCACAGCTATGTAAAAATAATAAAAATTATACCCCTAAGAAACTGTACAGGAAAAAAAAGGAGAAAGGAAAATGACTAGAACACCAAAAGTGGCAAACACATTGGGGATTTTTTCCTGTTTTCCAAAATTTGTATTTTGTATATGTTATTTATAAAATAATTATTTAAAAATTTATTATTATTAATATTAGGTACTAGGGATTGAACCCTGGGGCACTTAACCTCTGAGCACATCCCCAGCCCTTTTTTATATTTTATTTTGAGACAAGGTCTTGCCAAATTGTTTAGGGCCTTGCTAAGTTGCTGAGGCTGGCTTTGAACTTGAGATCTTCCTGCCTCAGCCTCCTCATTTGCTGGGATTACAGACATGTGTCAGTGTGGCCGGCCTTAAAATTATTAATGGAAAAAAATTATTTTAAAAATAATTTACATTTTAATAGGATCACACCTCACCTTCTCTCTCTGTGCCTCCATTTACTCTTTTATTTTTACTTAAAACTGTATGGAATTGGGCAACAGTCAAGCAGAGCCTGTGAGGAGTCTTTCATGATAGCAGGCCATCTACAGCGGCTCCTTGATTCTGAACCGGTTCCTCCGAGTTTCCTGCATGTTTTGTTTTGTTTTTCTACGCATTGCCTAGATAAGTGTGTTCAAGTCAAGACAAATAAGGGTAGGAAGGTATTTCAGATTCCAAGTGATACATGTTGGTTGTATGCAGAAATTCCATGCCGAACAGAAAGGACTTTTGGGTTGTGTCTCTCACCACCTGTCAAATGGTGGAGAATCAAGTTGACTGTGTTCAAGAATAGCTGTCCATTTCAAAGCCTGGCCTGGCCAACTTGGGCTTTTTTCCTGAACATCAGAGGATTCCCAGGAGCACTCAAGACCTTCTTATAATCTACATAGAACTGGTTGAAACCCCCATTTTATGTCTTCCTGGGTGTCCTGTGTTTTAGAGTATTACGAATGAGTTTCCATATTTGCCTATTTGCTGCTGACCAGCACAGAAGCCCCCAGCTGAATGTCCGACTTGGAGAAGGGAGGGCATGTTACAGGAATGGTTTTGGCAGGGGCTGGGGGGCTCCCCATGGGAGCAACACACTGCATGGGGGCCTGTATGTGTGTGGCAGAGGCTGCTGGTGGCCTGGAGTGGGGGAGGGTTGGCGTGACCTGCTGTGGTTGGCTCTGTCCTTGGCATCCTTGAGAACCAATGAAACATTGAGTGTTTTCGTTGTTGGCAGCGCTGGGCTCGGCAGCTCCCCCTCCACTTCTGAGAGTGCTGCCAGCCAGGATCCAAGCATCGTGTCCCCAGAGGTGACCGAGCCAAGGAAGTTTCCACAGGAAGCCGGGGGGCCAGGAGGTTCTCCAAGGCCTGGCCCACCACTGTCCCGGGAGCAGGAGTGGCCCTGGACCTCCATGCCCTTCACCGAGTGCCCCCCAGAAGCTTGCTTGGCAAACCCCGCAGCAGCACCAGAGACGTCCCCCAGTGCCCCAGGGGAGGCCATGGCGGCATTTACTCCCGAGGGGGACAGCTGTCCTCATCACAGCATGATTGCCATCGTCCCTGGTCCTGGTTGTGATGAGAAGCCGAGGGAAGAGGCACAGAACAGCTCTTCCTCCGGCTGCATCGACCCGTTGACAGGAATTTTACCGGCACTCTCTGGAGGGCTGAGGAAGGAGCCGCTGTGTGAGAAGGGTGGCTGCCCTGGTGGTTTAGAGTCCAAGGGGAAAGAGGCCACAGGTTGCTGCTTCTCTGAGGAGTCCAGGCAAGAGTCAGCTTCTGTGCCAGTGGCCACCAAGGCCCCAGCTGCTCTCCAGCTGGGCAAGGAGACCTCAACTGGCCTGGAGGAGTGCCCCTCTGGACCTGAGACCATGGAACTACAAGATCCAGCCTCAGGAGCCTCAGGCAGAGGAACAGGCCTAGTGGAGGTGCCTCCTCAGCATTCAGCTGGTGGCTTAGAAATCCCCAGGGCCTGCCATCCCCCTAGCAGCAATTCAGGCACTGCCCATGAAGCTGAAGCAAATTCTGCCTCCTGGGAAAGCTGCCAGCAGCAAATGAGACCACCTCTGCCACGCACAGAGCTGCCCCAGGATCCGCCCAGTCCTGCTCCGGCTTTAGCAACCAGTATTTCCTGTAAGAAGACTGTGGTCACCAGTGATGCTCAGGGTCACTCACAGACAGGGACACAAGGAGCTGAACCCCATCAAGTCATCTGTGCGGCAGCAGGTGGCCAGCCAGCTGGGGGTTTGCTGGTGAGTGCCCAGCCCAATCCACTCACTTCAACTGAAGAAATGCATCCAGCTTTGAGTCTCACTGCACATACGGACGCTCAGATTTCTGTTGCCATAGGAGGGTCCAGCTGGTTGGCCAGGGAGATGTTTTCCAAGGCGGAGATACCAGTTTCTGCAGAAGCAGCCAAAGAGCTGGTGAATACGGGGTTGGCAGGACTAGAGAATGGAGCATCAGATCTTGGAAGAGAGAGAGAACACTCAGAAGGGAGCTCTGGGGAGTTTCCTGCCCCTTCACCTCATGAGAGAGCAGAGTTCTGGAACAGGGAGCAAAGCCAGGTAATGCCTCCAGGGATACTGCTGCCCCCTCCTCCTCCTGGGACTTTGAGTGAAAGTACTGGAAGGTCAGAGGGGCCAAAGGACGCAGCCAAGGCCCTCGAGGATGCTGAAGGCCCTGCTGTGGGAAGGGACAAAACCAGATCAGCTGGAGACAACCCTAGGAGCCAGGAAGCCACCCTAGAGCCACCTGGTGGTACAGATCCTGGAAACCTGGGGGCAGAGGAGTCTCATGCCTTCCCCTGCAAGCCCAATGCTAAGGGGGACAAAGATGAGATTTTGAAACAAAGTGGCAATGAAAACAGAATCCTTCCCAGCTCAGACTCAGCACAGCCACCCAGGAAGAACAGTGCCGGACACACAGACAGGCCCGACTCTCAGTCAACAGAGGCAGCGTGGCAGGTGATGGCCGACACCCATGTGGCCACTGCAGCCACCTCACTGAACAAACTCCCTGAGGAGGAGCCAGTCCTGTCCCCAGCACCAGATGGAACTGATGAGGACGTTGTTCCTGAAGGAGCCATCTGTGAGAGGCCAGGGTTGCAGTCCAGATGCCCTGATACACTTCAGGACACAGGGGGATTGGGAGGAGTGGAGTCTCTTCCTGCTTTAGAATCAGAGAAATCAGATTTGCTGTTGACTCCTGCTGCGGAGGTTGTACCCAAAGCCCAGGAGGTGGAGAACACATCCGGAAAAAAGACAGCAGGCCACCCGTCCCCACAGAAGCCCCGCAGCTTTGATGGGGAGAATTTGCTGACATCTCCAGGCCAGTCCTCTGGGTCGGGATACGGTACAGATGGACAGGAAGTTCGTGCTAATGTGCCAAACACTTCCTATGAGGAGAACCCAGCGGTGGACAGTGGGCTTATGATGCTCAGCCTGAAGCAAGATTTTCAGGGAAACCCATCCCACCCAGGGAACAGCTGGACAAGAGGAGCTGCATCCGAGAGGCCCCCACCGCCTTCTGAGAACTGCCTCCAGCCCTCACAATCAGACTCGGGAGTACCCATCTGTGATATGCTCAGGGAGATGACCCAACCCCCTGCAAATGGGGAAGAGGCTTACCTAAGCAACCTAGGTGTGAAAAGCCAGGGTGCAGATCCTTCCCAAGTCCATGTACCCACAGGACCCTGGGAGGATGTGTGCTTGCCCACCTATGAAGGACAGGAGCAGGCATCTGGATCAGAACTTCCAAGTACGCTCCCCAAGGGCAGTCTGTGTGATGCTTCAAGTTCAGTTCTAGAGAGTTCTCCATCAGAAGAGTCAGAATTTTTGCCCACCCCAATAGGACAGAACTTGCCTGCATTTGGGGAGAATGGGCAAGAGGGAGCAGGCAGTGGTGGCCATCTTTCAGGGCTCTTGCTCAATGCAGGAGACCCTTTAAAAGACTCTTCTCTTGCAGGGAACTTGGGTGGGGAGGGAAGCTGCGGTGCTGGGCAGGGGCCGAACAAGTCCCAACAGGAGCTGGGCGATGCTGTGGAAACAGGCAGCCAGCATGAAGGGGCATGTTCCTGGGATGTGGGGGTTGCTGAGGTAGCTGACGCACAGCCCCTACCCTCGGGCCTGCGTAAGGCAGAGATGGCAAGTAGAGACACAGCGGGGGCCCCGGCTCATCTACCTGACTCAGTGGCCTTCCTGGATGCAGCTCCCGGTCTAGCAGCCCCAGCACTGGCCAGCCCGAGAGTCACACCCACCCAGGATGCTCCAGAGAGAGAGACATGTGATAAAGCCCAGGGAGACAGGCAGCAACCGGCGCTGGCCCCGCAGCAGGAAATGGAGTGCCCAGCCACCTCAGCCACCATGGACGCGGAGACCCACAAGCTTCTTGAGAAGTTCCCATTGGCCAGGGAGCAAGGTGGTGAAGATGAGGCTGCTGAAGCTGGTGAGAGTGCCGGTGAAGGAGGCCCAGGGAGGCAGCAAGCTCCAGAGGAGCCACAGACCACTCCAAGTGACGCCTTTGCTCAGACTGATCACTGCCTCACCTCCAGGAAAGGAGCTTCTACCTCTGTCCCTGGTGAGCCCTGCCAGACTGAGCAGCTCATGCCCAGCTGCCAGGATGCCTTGCCACTGGCCAGAGATCTGCATGAGATGCCCAGAGGCATGGAGGGCATTTCTGCACACCAAAGTGGCCTTGACCCAGACAGGCTCCTACCAGCTGAGAAAGATGCCACTCCTGACATACCTTACCTACATATCAGTGGTGCTGCCAGGAAAGGAGCAGAAGACAGTGGCCTGAAAGCTGTTTTCTCTGAGGTCCCCAGAGGTCCAGGTGAAGGCCTCCATCCCATGGAGGAGCCCCTGCTTGCCCTGGAAAAGGCAGCTTCTATGAAGCAGCCGGCTGACTCCCTCTTGCAACCAGAAGCTGCAGGTGGGGAAGGCTCTGCTGTGCATGCCAGCTCTGGAAGCCCCAAAGCCAGAACCACTGAGGGACCTATGGACTCTATGCCCTACCTGGACAGGATGCCTCTTCTGGCCAAGGGTAAGCAGATGATAGGAGAGGACAAAGTGGCCACAGCTCCAGATGCCAGGCCCTGTGGGACTCCAGCCTGCTCTGGCAGTGAGGACAGCATGGTGGGTGATACAGTAAGAGAGACAGAGGGCAGCAGGGAGAGGATGGAAGAGACTCCTCCAGATCCGAGGAGGGGCGTACCAGGTGTTGCAGAAGCAAGCTCCAAGCAGCCCAGCGCCGTTGCGGGGCTCCCTGACTTCAGGGAACACATCACCAGGATCTTTGAACAGACTGTGCTTGGAGCCCTGAATGCCGACCAGCCCCAAAATACACTCAGTGGAAAGGCAGGAGCTGGGAGGAGTGTGGTGAGCAAGGATCTCACCATAGTACTAAGCCCAGAGAAGCTTCTAGATGGAACTCAAGGAGTGGCTGCTACCACTCTCCCTTTACCTCCTGCTGGACTCTGGGTGGAGAAGAAACCGGAGTTGGCTGTCAAGGCTGAGATTTCCCATCTGGTTTCCCAGGATACAGCTCCAGACAAGCCGCCAGGTCTGGAAGGGCCAGCCTTGGAGCAAAACCATCCAGGTGCCAGTGCTGAGGAGGAGGTGACTGGTATACCACACATAACAAGGAGAAGCGAGAGGCCAGAGGGGCCTGAAGAGGCCTGGCCAGACCTGGGAGCCCAGGTTCACTCTCAGCTGGGGAGGGGTGGGCAGGAACTAGTGTCAGACCTTTCCTCACCAGTGGCTGCTCAGGGGACATCTTTAGAGACAGCTGCTGACTTCCAGGTGGCTTCCCAGAGCCATAGAGAAGAGGCCTCTATTCAAGGTGAGAGAATTCCTTCTGGAAAACAGCACCAGGAAACACTGGTCTCTGACAGTCACCATAGAGAAGATGGTATCCAGAACTTGGCTCACACAATGGGTGCAGGTGACATATCAGAATCTGCCTGTGCTCCAGAAGCCTCTTCTCCCTGTGGGGATGTTTTGATTGTGCCCGAGGCTAATAGTGACCTGCTTGAGGGTGAAAGGAAATCTGAAGCTGCTGCCAGCATCCTGGAAATGCAAGATGCCTCTGGCCACCAGAGCATCACTGGACCACTGGTTAGAGAAGGGCTAGACATTCCCCAGGAACCCGACAAGGTGGCAGGAGCTGCTGGGGAAGTGAAGGGTGACATCATGTTGAGCACAGCCGAGACATGGGCACATGCATCTGGTGACCTGCCAGAAACAGGTACTACAAGGATGATCTCTGGCATAGCTCATGACTCAGCGCTGCCAGGGAGCTGTCAGGCGATGGAGGACACAGCTGCCTTGCGAGGGGACAGCCCAACTGGGCACCAGCTGGCCAAGGAGCAACTGGAGCCTGAGCTCCCTTCTGCTGGGCACGGGGAGGTGCGTGTCTTGCCCCCAGAGCCTGATGACACGGGAGACCTGAAACCACAACACTCGGCTCCAGAAAAGCCATGTGCTCACAGGTACTTAGTTTTCCGTATCTAATGGCTTTGATATACCCGCTTACCCTCTCTGGATGTGTGAGATTCTAAACTATGTGAACCATGGTTGGAGGAATGAGGACTGTCTGTTTAATGTGCCTCGCTTCTCTTCTGTCATTCTTTAATTTATCTGACTTAAACCGCTGCAAAAGTGTAAAGCGCTCACTGGCTGTCTATACTTGAGTGGGTGTAGGTTGAAGTCAGGCATACATTTTTTTTTGGGGGGGAGGCATAAATCTGCTTGGTTTAGTGGGGGCTTAGATGGTTTGGAGGCATCTCCAAGCCATAGTTGTCCGAAGTTCCCCCCTCCTGCCGCCCGAGGGATTTTGTAGAGTGGTTACTTAAAGCTTTCATTGGGAAATATGTTTTCCAAAATGACAAGGAGAGAGATACCTCTTACCATCACATCATTTTATCTATTTTTTTCTTTCATTGTCCCAGAAAGAGCCCGGGGCCTGGCCCAGCTACCTTACCTACGGTTCTTGAGAAGGATGTTCCGAGATTTTCTTCAGATGAGACCAGCTGTGTGGGAGGACCAGAAAGGTCAGTGAATTTCACCATGCTTTGAAAGACCGGGGCACCTTCCTTAGGCACAGACACACTGGGTGTTTCACAAAGGAAGCTGGTCTTCATACATGAGTCCTTACATAAGAGGGGCAGAGAGCCAGCCCTCTCCTGCATGCAGATGAAGTGGTGCAGAGATGACTCAAAACACCACTGTTGTGAAATGAGCTGAGTTCCTTTCATACTTGTGCTTAATAACTTTAAAAATCAGAATGACTTTATTGAGATACTACTTACATACCATATAATCCATTTATTTAAAGTGTACAAATGAGACTGGGGATGTAGCTCAGTGGTAGAGCGCTTGTCTAGCATGCACAAAGCCCTGGATTCCATCTCTAGCACTGCGAAAAGAGAAAGACAAAGAGAAAGGAAGAAAAGAATATAAAATGTATGGGGCTGGGCCTGTGGCTCAGTGGTAGAGCACTTGCCTAACATGCGTGAGGCACTGGGTTCCATCCTCAGCACCACCTATAAATAATAAATGAATAAAATAAAGATCCATCAACAATTAAAAAAAAAAAGAATATAAAGTGTACAATATAGTGATTTTTAGGTATTTGGAGCTGTGCACCCATGGCTATGATCAATTTCAGAACATTTTCACCACCACCTACACATTACACCACAACCACTCATGCTGTCAGCCATAGGCACCCACTAATCTAGTTTATTGCTTTTTGAGGCAAATGGGTCAGCACTGGTTTAATCTCTGAAGCAGGCGTGGCTTATCAGCAACAGCAGCCTACATTACACAGAGATCTTGAGATTAGGAGTACAGGTGACAGATGTGTGTGACCCAGACCTTCACACTTGCAAGGGGCTGCCTGTTATTTCCTAAGTCAAATGCTACCTGTGGAGCTGCTGTTTAAGTTTCATCCTTTGGGGGTAAGGAAACGTGGACACACACTCTCCAGAGAAGCTTTGCAGCACCCCCAGACCTTGGGCTGTTGTGTTGGTGTGTGTGTGCATGCGCACACACACTTGTAAACATGTGGGGTAGGGTTAAAGTCTAAATTAGTACCTATGTCTCCTACCAACAGCTGCAGGCATTTTATAAATGATTTGATTCATATTTTGCACATGCGGAAAGAATGCATGGTCACCTGTTTTTCAAGTCTGAGCGCTTCCCCTGATTCCCAGCTGCCTCTGCTGCCCACAATAGCGACACTCAGGACTCTGGGCCAGTGTGGAGACCTGTGCTGCCCAAACAGATGCAGGCTAAGCTGCATTTGACGCCTGTTTCTGCCACTGACCTAGAGAACAATTTCCTGCAGCTCTTGCTGGTATGTGTGCCTTACATTCTCAGTGAAGGCCTAGGAAGAATGTCCAACTAGGTAGGGAAGCCTCTTCACCACCCAACAAAGGACTGTATCAATGCCTTTGGGTTCAAAGACATAGGCGTTTTATCCCCCTCTTGGAGAATTAGCCAGAGGTAGAGCAGCCCAATAAATATTTCATGGCTCATTGTTTTTATCACTTTAAAAATCTGAAATTATCACTTCTCAATGTGCATTAGACATCATACATTTTCTGGCCTATTTTTACGGTGTAGAAAAGTATAAAGGAAAAGAGAAAACACCATCACAGTACCACCTGATGATTACTGTTCTTAATCCGTTCGGAGTTTTATTGTCGTTTCACCCACTCTTTTTTTTTTTTTTTAATATTTATTTTTCAGTTGTAGGTGGACAGAATATCTTTATTTTATTTTTATGTGGTGCTGAGGATCGAACCCAGTGCCTCCCGCGTGCTAGGCAAGCACGCTACCACTGCGCCATAACCCCAGCCCCTCTCCCACTCTTTTTTCAGCTTAACAATTTACAGAGTCTTTTTTTTCCCCTCTGTCATCAAACTCCATACAGACATGTCTTGGTGGCCTAGGTTGTAAGGCTGATCACGGTCCCCTTGCCAGGGATTCTTAGGTTCCTGCTGTGTTTCTGTTCACTTTGCTCTGTTGAGACTTTCATACACCCTGGAGCCACAGGGTCCAATACAGCAGCCTCTGGCCAAGCGTGAGTGGGATGTGTGAGCAGCAAATGTGAAATATATACCAAATGTTGAATAAATGAATATACAAAATTCATTTAAAAAAATTTTTTGTTTTTAGTTGTCAATGGACTTTGTTTATATGTGGTGCTGAGAATCGAACCCAGCGCTTTACACATGCTAGGCAAGTGCTCTACCACTGAGCCACAACCCTAGCCCCAAAATTCATTATTAATCATTTTTATACTGATCATATGTGAAATGATAATGTTTTGGATATACTGGGTTAAAATGTATTTTCGAAATTAAATTCACTTATTTCTTTTTTGTGTTTTTAATGTGGCTCCCTAAGTTTTTAAAATTACACATGTGGCCTTTGCATACATAACTTGATTCTATGTAGATCATTTGGCTCCAGGACCTGCTTTGCCCTGGTCCTTGGAGACATGGGCATGGTAGAAGTTCAGGCTTCCCTGTGCTTGAGGCTCCTGGGGATGAGGCCTCTTCTCTGTCCCCTATTGATTGAGGCCTTCTGGAAAGAATTCTGATTAGTCTCTCCTAATGTGTCAGGTAGGCTGACAGGGGAGGTAAACTCCAAGCAAATAGGCACTGGGGTTCCTTCTTATCCTTAGGGGTCAATCGAAGTTCTCTGGAAATGCACAGACCAGCTCTGTCCAATAGGAATGTGACACAGATACCCTTGAATCTTCTAGCCACACTGAAAAACTAAACAGAGTAGGGAACATTATCTTCAATATATTTTATTGAACCTGGAATACAAAAAATATTACCATGTCAACAAAAAATTAATGTAAAAATTATTAAGGCAATAAGCTGTATTCTTATTTTTTTATACTAAGTCTTTAAAACCTGTGAATGTTATACTCACAGCACATCTTGGATACTCTAGATACGGAGACCTAAGGGCTTTGGCAGGTGATCCAGAAGGCCAGGTCTTCCCACAGGCTCCCATAGGCTCCATCTGCCCACTGGGCTGCTTCCTACTAGTTTAACACAAAGAGCGGGAATGTTTCTTTTCCTTGGGGAGGAGACTCGGTACTTCTTTCTAATGAACCCACTTACCACAAAGGAGCTGTGTATGTGGACTGAACAGGTCCCAGAAAGAGTCCTGCCAAGGTCAGAAGGTGCAGGGGCTGGGAGCAGAGGGGTTGGTTGTGCTTGAAGGTTGTCACATCCAGCAGCAGTCCAGGGAGGCTGGATGATCGGGCTTTGGTGGACGCTGCCGGGAGTTGGAGTGAGGATGAAGTTCAAGGGCAGGGCCCTGAATTCATAACCCAGCTCTGCTCCTTGCTGGCTACATGCCAACCTCAGTTCATTCGCCTGCAGAAGGGGGACAACAGCACAAGTACCTGCCTCGTCAAATTGCCACAAAGCTGAGAGAGAGCGTTGGTTAATGTGTCACAGTGGCGGTTTCTGGTGTTCAGTGAGTGTTAGGATCCCTGTCACTTTCCTAATTCGGAGAGTTGAGTGACCACATCTCCAGGGTAGAACTATTTCTGGGGGATGGGTCTGTGCTCCTGAGACTGAGGAGCACAACTTGACTATTTTTCTTTTCTGGCACAGAATTCTTTTCCTGTAGAAATATCTTGCTTTCAAAGGAGAGAACACTTTCATGTTTCCTACAGTGTAGCCCACGATGATCTGTTGCAAGTTAAACACTTTTTTTTTTTTTGGTACCAGGGATTGAACTCAGGGGTACTCAACCACTGAGCCACATCCCCAGCCCTATTTTGTGTTTTATATAGAGACAGGGTCTCACTGAGCACCTCACCATTGCTGAGGCTGGCTTTGAACTCGCGATTCTCCTGTCTTGGCCTCCCAAAGTGCTGGGATTACAGGCATGCGCCACCACACCCAGCTCAAGTTAAACATTTTTGAGATTGCTTTTACTGTGACACATGTGTGTCTTTCTTTGTGTACCTTATTATATTGTGTTTCACCATTGAAATAATGTTTTAAGTCGCCAGGAGAGGGGCAAAGCAAACCACACCCAAAATATCTACCCTCTTATTGGTTACCAGGCAACTCCCTCCTATGGGAGCTATTGGATTTTGAATATCCTGCTGACTTGAGCAGAACTGGTCAAGAGCATGTGTCAAATTCAGTACCTAAGGGTCTCTTTGGCTGGATAACCCAATATCCTATGCACAGGCAGCATAAAGATGTTTCCTCCTTTTTTTCCCAACTTGATAGTGCAGTTGGTGCTGCTGGTGATGTGCAAGGGGTAGCCCATAGCTTTAAGTCCCAGCAGCCACTGCCTCACAAATAGGGGCAGAGGGCGAAGGGACAGACAGCTCATTGTGTAGTCCTCCCTGTGGAGGAGTCTGGGACCAAGAGACAGACTCACTTTGTGTAGAAAGCGCTAAACTGATCTCACCTTTATAGACCACCTTCTATGTTGGTGGCAAGGTTGGTCAGAATTTGGCATCTTGATTACATATCACTAATGTTCAGACATGTAGTTCTGGATCAATCTTAGACATCACAATGCTGTGTTTGCTGAGCATTTATTTAAAGGGGTCTTTATTCCCACTTGGGGAAATAGTTGGGAAGGTATCATATTCAATTATTAGTGCATTTTAAGAGAATTAACTTGTTCCCAGATTGCTTAGCATCTTTGTACAGACCTAGGCTAAATCATGAAGAGCAGCTGGGTTGAAAAGTTGAGGAAAGAACAGAGAGGGACGGTTGGCCTCTTGCCGAGGAAGCCCTGGCAGGACCTGAAAGCCACATTGGAATGGCTCCTCTCCCTTCCTCCCACGCTACCTTCCCACTCAGTCTCTGTTTCTTCCTTCTCTCGTCACCCCCTTCTAAAATTACCAGCTGTGACACCGTGTTTTCAAGTTTAAGAATAAGACTAGAGGATGACTACAACTGTGTGAATTAAGCAAAAGGGAAAAAAAGTCTCCTCCAACATAGTCCCCATAGCTAAAACCAGGACAGCAGATCTTAGTCCCTGGGTCTGGTCTTAGAGCAATGTTCTGCCCTCTTGGGGGGCTGCTGAGGAAGACAGATCCATGTGCATCTCATCAGCCATCTCCCTGGGTGTGGTGACGATACCACTATAATGTTTCCAAAGGCTCAGGTGTACGGTCAGAACATGATAAAGATGGTTGCTGCTACTATCCCTACAAACATAGGGAGCCCCGGGAAGTGAAGTCTGTCTCCAGCCCTCCACCTCTTTGTGGCTCAGTTGCCATCTGTCTGTCCAGGGGCATTCCTTTGCTTACCCAGGTTGGCCCACAAGGAGTTCTTGCATGGAATGAGATCACAGAAGTGCTGAGGCAACTGAGGACAGAGAATGAGGTATATTTGTGTAATCACACACAACTTCAATCGTTGTGAACTATCCCGTATAAAAGTCAAAGGGCCCTTTGACATGTAGCCTTTAAGTCCTGAAGCTTTTGTGTTTTATAATTAAAATGAATTTCCTGAGAGATGGATCTGGCATTGGGGAAAGTGCCAAGTCTCCTTGGAAAGTCAGTTTATGAGGCACCTACACAGAAAGTGCCCGTCTCCTTGGAGGCAGGGGCCAGATTCTCTGCAGGTGGCTGGGATAGGGTAGCCACCACCTCAGTTCTCGGGCTCCTCTGCCCTGTGTCCTCTGTTCACGGTGCACCTGGGCCCAGGGGAACAAAGAGCCACTCCTGCCCCTGGGAAATCCAGGACCAGTTTTAGGGCAAGGTGATGATTTTCCAAATTGCCTATGTCCAGACTGACCCAGCTCTCCCTCCCGCAACCTGTCATTAGGGTCACCGGGAGGGAGCGACGGCATCAGACGTGGGTTGGGCCTTGTTCTAGCAGCAATGTTGGAGAAATGGACCTTTGACACTCTTCCTGGTTAGAGCTGGACAGAAAGTTGGGGGCATTCTTCTTGGGCCCCACACTTTATGGAGGAGGAAACTGAGGCTTCAGATAGGGAAGACTAGGGGACTAATGGCTGCAGAGTTAGGACAGGACTCTGGCCCTCTGGCACTTGACGTTATGCTGCTTCTGCATGTCTGCACGGAGCCCACAGGAGAGGGGCTGCTTCTCCTGCCAGCGCCAGCCACCCCAACTCTGCTTCTAGGCTTTTAAGAGGAGATGCCCGACTTAGGTCTAGAGCAGGACAAGCACAAGCCTGGGTGTCAGCAGAGCTCAAGTTTCAACTCAGGTTCTAGCTCTGTGACCTGGGAGCTGCTATCGCCCTCTCTGAACTTGTTTACTCTCCTGTAAAGTCGGTCCCACAGGGCGCCATGTACAGTGTGGTTAGGATTAAATGATCCCCTTTATTAAAAGCACCTAGCACAAGTACTTGGTAGAAATTCCCTTTCACTTAGTCCTCCCTCTAGGCCAAAGTTCTTTCATATCCAGCGATACTTCAACCCTTAGGGAGGTTCTCTTTGTGTCCCCTTTTTGCAGGTGAGAGAATGGAGGGTCCAACAGGTGACATGGTCAGAGAGCTAACAAGAGTTGGAGTGAGGACTAACCCTCTCTTCTGGAAAGCTCCTTGTACTTCAAGGCTATGTTTAGAACCCTGATCATTAACCCGCCTGCTGGGCAGGCTCTTGGGGGTTGAGGAGGGTCTCAGAAACAACACTGTCCACGAAAGCTTTCTACGGTCATGGAAATGTTCTATATCCACTCTCTGGTACGGTGGCCACTAGCTGCCTGTGGCTACTGAGCACTTGAAGTGAGGCTGGTGCCACTGAGGAACTGAAGCGTTGATTTGGTATGGTTTGAACTAGCTAAAATTGAAACTGAATTAGCCACATGGAGCTAGAGGCTTCTGTGTGGGGCAGCCCACCTGGAAGCAGAGATAACCCTCACCCCGTCTGCAGGTTCTATGTGTGAAGCCCCAGAAGTTTCCTAAGCACCTGTTAGAGCTCAGAGAACATTAGATTCCTTCCCCTCAGCTGCCTGACTCTGTGTGTGGGAAAATCAGGTGGTTGAGTCTTTTGTGGTGCTGGGGATGAACCCAGGGCCTCCTGTATGCCAGGCAAGCCCTTTACCCTTGAGCCACACCCCGGTCCCCAGCTGATTGTGTCCTTAGAGTGATAGAGTCTGAGGTGTGTTCATGGCACAACTGTGCAGGAATAAGGACCCGTAGGAGGCACCACCTTGGCTCTGGGTCAAGGAGGCACACCCCTGGGCACCAGAAGCCTGCTTAGCCAACGACCTCACTCCCAGGCCTGCAGGCCTGCCCTTCTCTGAGCAGGTGGTAGTATAAGGTCAGCTGGCTCCCAGCAGCTAGGGACCCCTACCTGCCCAGTGGCCCCACCAACTAGGGTGCCTAGGAGGGAGCAAAGTTGGACAGAGATGCTGTCTTCCTGTTGACATCTCTGTACTATTCTTGTCTTTTTTAAAATTTTTTTTTAGTTCTTGATTGACCTTTATTTATTCATTTACTTATACACAGTGCTGAGGATCGAACCCAGTGCCTCCCTCATGCGAGGTAAGCGCTCTACCACTGAGCCACAATCCCAGCCCCTATTCTTGTCTTAAGAAACTGGCTGGGTGAGAAAGAGGCTTAGTGTGCAGTGTTGACAGGCCCCAGCTCACAGCTCCTGGGCCTAGCTTTCCTTTCTTCTTCTTTTTTATTTATTTATTTCTTTTTTTTTTGGTACCAGAGATTGAACCCAGGGGTGCTTAACCACATCCCCAGCCCTTTTTTTGTATTTATTTAGAGACAGGGTCTCGTTAAGTTGCTAAGTTCTTTGCTAATCTGCTGAGGCTGGCTTTGAACTCACTATCCTCCTGCCTCAGCCTCCCAAGCTGCTGGGATTACAGGCGTGTGCCACTGTGCTCGGCTCCTCTTTCTTAATGTCTGTTAAGTTGTCTGCGATGTTAAATATTTTAGCAGCCTGTGATTCCGACGTAGACTGTGGAGGAGTTTGTTTCCAGAGAAGGCCCTGGAAGGGGCCTGATTACTGATACCCTTAGGGCCCCTTCCTTCTGCAAGGCCTGCACCAAGGGATTAGGGAATAAAAACCTCCAGGGAAGGACACATTCAGCCTCACGAGGCGGGAGGATGGGCCAAGAGAGGACCCCAGTGTGCAGGGGTCTCAGCTCAGCACTGAGTCCTCAGGCCCCAAGCTACCATGGTAGGAGGAGGGCAAGGTCTCGAAGCTGCCCAGGTGAGTGGGGCAATCTGGGGGAGGAGGGCCCTGGCAGGAGGCTGAGGAGATCAGGCTGCAGGCCGAGGTCCAAGTCGTCCTCCCACTCTGCTCGGGGAGTCCCAGGACTGCTCCAAGCCTCAGCAGATGGCAGGTGAACAGACTGATGTTGTGTCCTGGGGTGAAAATGGGAGCTGAGGAGGCGAGACAGCACCTGATTGTGTCACAGAAGCTCGGAGGCTCCACGGACGAGGATTTGAGCTGTGGGCAACTTCCGGTCTCCACCCCTATAGCCAACCCAACCGTCACCCAGCGAATGTGCTCGAGGCTAGGTGCTCAGAAGGGAAGCTGGAGGGCTGGGGTATAGCTCAGTTGGTGGAGTGCTTGCCTCACATGCACGGGGCTCCTCCACCGGGAAGAGCTATGGGGTACACAGTCAGGGGGCAGGCAGGTCGGTGGGCTGCCGCATAGTGACCAGGCGGCTGCCGGTGCCACACACAGGGCTCAGCTTGCCCCTGAGGTGTGCAGGGTGCCTGTCTGCTCCACTGTGCCCTCTCCAAAGTGCAGCACACCCATCGCCTGGGTCTCAGGAAATGGGACATCAAGCTCTACGTTCTTGGTTCAGAAGTGTTGGTGGTCACTTGGATATGGAGCCATCTCAGCTTCTGGCCAGGAGGATAAGCTGTGTTCTTTCTTGGGGAACATTAGACTCCCAGGGCACGGCTCTTGGTTACCCAGCACCTGATACTGTACCTGAGGCCAGGAGGCATTCTGTAGTGTCCGCTGAATAATTAAATGCAGCCAGCTATCCGGTGAGTTTAAAGGTTCCTGTCTTGGAAAATGAGGTCAGACAGGATTTTGGAGGCAGAAGGCTGGGTCTAACTTCCGGCTCTCCTCTTACTCTTCAACCTCAAATGAGTTCTTCAGCTACTTCAAGTCTTAGTTTCCTCACGTGAAAAATGTAATAGTAGAGTCCACCCCATAGAATTACTAAGGATATTATATAAAAATAACATGTGTGAGAAGCTTATCCCAGTGCCTGCAGGCCTGCAGTAAGCACTTAAACACCAGGGCTTGTTGTTTTATCATTACTATCATCATCATCACCATTTGAATGATAAGACTATTATTAAGGTACATGTGTGGTAAAGACTCGTGTTGTTTTTACACAGTGGCTAATTGGGACTTGCTGAAGTTCACGTGCTCTGCTCTCATTTCTTTGGAATGTGCCAGGGCCCTCCAATGCCCTCCCATCCTGTAGCCACCTCCGACAGGGGTGGCCTCAGTGTTGCAATATTGTATTGGATGCAAGGTCAAACCGTCTGGTACTCGTAGGGAACGCAGTCTCTTTCTTGTGGAATCGAGGGCTGCGGGGTTAGCCTCCTGCCAAGGGCAGCTGAAAGCTAACATTAGTGGGAGCGAGGAAGCGCCTGTGAGGGTGAGCAGGCGCACCGTTTGGGAAGCGAGCGCTGAGCGCATCTCCTGGGACAGACTGCCTCAACTGTCTGGCCATGAAGTTTGGAGCTGCTAGCCCATCCCGAGCCTTCTAGAGGGAGGGGCAGCATGGAGAGCTGCCTGGCCCTGCCCGCCTGCCGGATGCCACAGCACAATCCTGGAGGAAGAGACCCTTCCTGGCAAGTGACCAAGCAGCTGGTATTTAAATGCACATGGCCAGAGCTGGCAGACAGTGAGAATCTGGAAGGATAGGAGTGCCAAGCCTGGGCTTGTGGTCTCAGCCCTGGGCCAGACTGCCTTTCTGGGCCATGTAGGAAGGATGTCTGGGCAGATGCGCCTCTGGCTCCGGAGGCTGGGTAGCAAGGATGCCTGCCTCAGCCACATCATACCTGCCTCAGGCATTCACAGAAGGACCTTTGGGATTTTCAGCCTCCTCATTTTACAAATGAGGGACCTGAGACCCAGAGAAGGTGTGTGATTTCCTCAAAGCCACACAGCTGCTCAGGAGGCCACTGGTCCAACTCATATTGAACGTGTTCTCTGGTTTCAAGATCTGTGCTCTTTTTTTCAACCCCACTGGCACATGGTGCACAGTGATACCTTTGCCAGTTTCGGGAAACATCCTGAGGGTGAGTCCATAGGAACTGATGTTCTAGATGGTTTTCTGGAAGCAGTGGTGACTTCAGATAATTTTGAGCTTGGGTTGTGTCTGAGGAAGCTGCCTCTGCAGGCTTGCTCCTGCTTTTTGGCAAAATAAGCCAGGCTGCAGTCTCTGAGTTGTGTGGCTGGCCTGCCTTTACTGTGTCAAGAGCCGTGCAGGAGGATTGCAGGAAAGCACCAGGGAAAGTGCTCACAGGTTCTCCAATTCACCAGGGGTGCTGAGCGGGAGCACCTGCTGGGCTTTCTCCCAGAGGAGAAGGTTCTGCTGAAACTCGAGCTCTGCCTGCTTCTGTCCATGTGTCTGTGGGAGTCATCTACTGAGACAACCCTCAGAGGATACCACGGTCTGCTTTAGGTTTCTTTGCAAACAGCTGGGCCATGAATCCTTGGGAGAGAAAATGCCTTTTCTTTTTATTGGTGCATAGTAATTCTGAAGCATAGTGGGTCTCACTGTGGTGGACTTGTCCATGCGTACAACATACTTTGATCAGTTTTATTCCCCAGTGTCTCCTTTGTCCTCCCTCCACCTGGTCTCCTTCCTCTACCCTAGTGGTCTCCCTTCTGTTTTTATGAGATCTCCCTTTGCCTCCTTTCTCCTTTCTAGCATCCACACATGAGAGAAGATGTATTATGACTCTTGACTCTGAGTCTGGCTTATTTCACTTAACATGATGTTTTCCAATTCCTTCCATTTTCTTGCAAACTGCATAGTTTTGTTCTTCCTTGTGGCTGAATAACACTCCATGTGTGTATATACCATATTTCCTTTTTCCATAAATCTTTTGACAGATACCTAGGCTGGTTCCATAGTTTGGCTATTGGACATTGTGTTGCTATACACATGAATATACATGTATCACTATAGCACGTGGACTTCAGTTCTTCTGGGTAAGTAACTGGATCGTAGTGGTTCTGTTCCTAGTCTTTTGAGGAACCTCCATACTGATTTCCACAGTGGCTATACTAATTTACCTTCCCACCAACAGCCTGTAGGGCTTCCTCACCCCCATCCTCACAGCATTTACTATTATTTGTGCTATTGAGGATTGCCAATCTAACTGGAGAGACACTGAATCTTGGTGTAGTTTGGATTTGCACGTTCCTGGTGCCTTGAGATATTAAGCGCAAATTTGATTTCTTCATATAATTCTTAGCTATGTGATGTGTCTGTCTTCTTTTGAGAAGTGTGTTTACTTCATCTGTCCATTTGTTGAATGGATTTTTTTGGTATTGAGTTTTGTTTTTTTTTTTTTTGAGGGGCTACCGGGGATTGAACTCAGGGGCACTCAACCACCGAGCCACATCCCCAGCCCTACTTTGTGTTTTATGTAGAGACAAGGTCTCAGTTGCTTAGTGCCTCCTTGTTGCTGAGGCTGGCTTTGAACTTGCAATTCTCCTGTCTCAGCCCCCAAAGTGCTGGGATTATAGGTGTGTCACCGTGCCTGGCTCAAGTTGACTTTTGTGCAGGGTGAGAGATAGGGATCTATTTTCTTTTGATACTGGGGATTGAACTTGGGTGCTTAGCCACTGAGCTACATCCCAGCCATTTTTGCTTTTTAGTTTGAGACAAGGTCTTGCCAAGTTGCTATGGCCTCTTTAAGTTGGGAGGCTGACCTCAAACTTGCAATCCTCCTGCCCCAGCCTCCTAAGTCACTGGGAATACAGGCACACACCACTGTAACCAGCTAGGCATCTATTTCCAATCTTTTTACATATGAACATTTAGTTTTCCCAGCACCATTTGTTAAAGAGGCTGCCTTTTCTCCAGTGTAAGTTTTTGGCACCTGACAAAATGTTCCTAATGGTCATTGCAGAATTTAGTTTTGCCTGAAGGTGGAAAGTTTGTTAGAAACCACCAGGTTCCCTGTGGGACTGATGTTTAAACCTCTTGTTTGGTTCATGTTTTATCTTTGGTGAGGAGGATCCTGTAAAAATGGGACATAGAAATAGCCCCCAGTGGGGAGAAATCTTTACTTTCAGAAACTCCCTTTGCATTCTGTGTTTGGGAATGAAAACTGATGCAGATAGGAAAGCCCTTTCTTTTTCCTGTTGACCACTGGCTCTAAAGTCTAACAAAAGCTAAACATCCTCCTACACATGTGTCTTCTCTTCTAAATCCCTTTTCCACTGGTGTAATAATGTGTAATGGGGAGGCAGGCCCAGACCTTAAAGGCACTGGAGGCAGGAGCTTCCCCAAAGCTGAGATGGAGGCCAGAGCCTTGCCCCTTCCCCTACTGGTGACCCTGGAGGAGACCACACGAGATAGCAGAGGCCCAGACAAACATAGTGCCTATAAAGACTTCCTAACTCTTGAGATCCCTCACCCAAATAGTGAGAGTTCTTTCTGTAACCTGACCACAATTTTAAGACAGGGGCAAATCTATTAGGGTATATTAAATGGGACTTCACCTTGGCAGAAGAATGTAAATATTTTGAGCTGGACAGATCTGGGTTCAAATCTGTTACATATTCACTGTAGGACAGCAGTCAAGTTACTTATTCTGTTTTTTTTTTTTTTTGGTACTGGGGATTGAACTCAGGGGTACTCAACCACTGAGCCACATCCCCAGCCCTATTTTGTGTTTTATGTAGAGACAGGGTCTCACTGAGTTGCTTAGCACCTCACCGTTGCTGAGGCTGGTTTTGAACTCGTCATTCTCCTGTCTGAGCCTCCCTAAGTGCTGGGATTACAGGCTTGCACCACCGCGCCTGGCTAAGTTACTTACTCTCTTGAAGCTTCAGTCTCCTTATCAGTAAAATGGGTGTAAAATTAGTACCTACCTTGTGAGGACTCAGTATCATGGTGCCTGGGAGGCACTTGCTCTGGGCTCAGTGGGTGTCTGTCATTGCTGGAGAGTGAACTCTCTGCAGGCAGGGTCTATCCTGGTTCCTAATCCTCAGAGCAATGGGGCTGCCCATTGTAGACCCTCAGCAAGTGTTTATGGAATGATCGTGTCTTGCCCAGCAGATAGAGGGCTGTGTCTGCATGGTACTTCCTCAAAGAAAGAAAGAAGCATCTATTGGCTAGGCTAGTTCAACAAATGACACGACATCATCATCATTGTGGTTATAAATCATTCATTCAGCCACTTAAACTGAGGGCCTCTTGCGTACAGGTCCTAGGCTGGGTGCTCTGCACAGGGTTTCTCATCTTCGCCTTGCGGATGTATCGGCTGTCCAATTGTGGAATCTGTCCTGTGTGTAGGAGGATATTTAGCAGTATCCCCCATCCTGACAGTCAAAAATGTCTCCAGGTGCTGCCAGGTGCCCCCGAGAGGGGCAAAATTGCTGCCTGGAGAGCTGCAGCTCATGGCCTTGGTGCTCAACTTGACCCGCAGCTTCGGCAGCACCAGGGAGCTTGTTAGAAGAGCAAAGTCTCAGGTGCCATCCCAGCCCTGCTGAGTAGGAATCTGGATTTTGCAAGGTTCTCAGTGACTCTTTACCCACCAGAGTTTCAGAAGTGCTACTTGAGAAACAAGGATCTAGGGCGCTGTTCTCAAACTTGGCTACCCACTAACTTCTCCAAGGAAGCTTTAAAAAATATAGATGCTGAGCTACCACTCCCAGAGTTTTTGATTTAACTTATGTGGGGTGTAGCCTGGGTGTAGGGGACTTTAAAATTTCCCCAGGTGCTTCTGTCCAATAGAGAAGTGCTGGTCTAGGGCCCACAGAAGCAAATCACATAAAGACTCAGCTTTTAGATGCAGATTTGTCTGGTGAGGGATGAGACACCAGTACAAACATTCTGTTGTGTAGATTGAACTAAACCCTGAAAATCACCTCCATAGCCCGTCCCTGCTAGATCCCCACACTACTGTGGCTGCTCATGAAATATTTTTTATCTTTGTCCCAATGTCATCTAGACAATCTGACTCTCTCCTGAAGAAAGTTGCTTTTTCTGTCAAGGAAGCTGGTATAGCAGGCAGAATTCTGCTTATTTAGTCAAAGTTGTATTTAAAATAGACTAGACCAAGTTCAAGTTTAAGAAGAATACCTTGGCCCTGGAGGAGCTGGCCTGGGTGTGGTTGGCCTGAGACAGTAGTCCAGCACCTTGGTTCCAAAACCACACCTGAGCAATGCAGAGTGAGGTGTGGAGCGAGCTTTGCACGCCCTCAAGGAAAACCCCAAAGCCACGCCTGGAAGCTCTAGACCAGGCTGAGAAGCCACCCGGAAAGCTGTCCCCACGCATTTCCTTGTGTGTATTTTCGGTTCAAAGCTGACATCTCCTCTTAGCATGGGTGGAGGCAGTGGCTGAATTTTTAGAACATCTGAATCCTGCCTGCAAATATTTCTCTTGCCCTCCAACCAAGTGTTGCTGGGTGGCAGTTCAGGAACATGTCTTCCTGCTGATTGGCCCTTCATGGAATGAGAGGACTTAGCTCAGAAGCCCCAAATTATGATTCTTTCTAGAACAAAAAGCTCCTCAGAATTCACCGATGAATAGGTCTTGTGCTATTGGTGTGGTGGGTGAGCTCATATGTTATGATGGCCCCGGGTCCTGGGTTCCCCATAGCACCCTCCTCTCCTAACACACCAGGCTACATAGAAGGTATACAATTGTGGCCCTTTGTCCCTGGGCTCTGGTTAGGAGTTTGGGTTCTGCAGACACACAGCCTATGTGGGAACCCCAGCCCTGCTCTGTGTGGCTTTGTGATGCCACCTCTCCAAGCCTGTTTCCCCCATTGTCAACCGGGGGTGCTGGTAGTGTCTACCACGTGGGCTCACTATAAGCGTCAGAGAAGAGGCAGAAGCTACCTCCTGGAGTGCTGACTATGTCGTCACTGCTCACAAAGGTGCCCTAATATCATAGAGCATATTTTTACAAAATTATTTCCACTGCCTTTTTGGTTTTCTTTGATTATTAATAGGAAAGGCACAGTGCAAATTGTCAAGTGGATGGTACTTTGCCATTCTTCAAAGCTGGCAGATGATGGGAAAATCCTCTAGATACAAAGTGCCCCTGCAGTTTGAGTTCTTGGTGTTGGGCAAAGCTCTGGGATGCTTCCCTGCTGGGAGGAAAAGGACCAAGAAGCTGAGGCAGGAGGGCTAGGAAGTTGAGCCTGGAGGAGGGGATACCTCTTCCAGCCGACAGGACGAGGAGCATCCGGAGTCAACCTAGCAGAGGCCCAGGCCACACAACTGCCTGGTGGGCACCTTGGGAAGGCATGGTGTCCGGCCCTCAAGGAGACCCATGGAATGGGACAGAGGCAGGAAAGACAATTAGCTCATGGCCTTCATGGTCTTTGCCCTTGTTATGGTTTAGATATGGTTTTGAGGTATCCCCCAAAACCTCACATGTGAGATAATGCAAGAAGGTTTAGAGGTGCAATGATTAGGTTATGAAAGCCTTAACCAGTGCATTAATGTCCTGATAGGGATTAACTGGGTGGTAGCTGTAGGCAGGTAGGGTGTGGCTGGAGGAGATGGGACCCTGGGGGTATGCCCTTAGGGTTTATATTTTGTCCTTGATGAGAGGAGAAGTCTCTGCTTCCTGGTGCCATGTATGAGCTGCTTTCCTCTACCTTCCACCATGACGTTCGGCCTCATCTCAGGCTCAGAGTGATGGAGTTGGCCATCTATGGACTGAGATCTCTGAAACTATGAGCCCCCAATAAGCTTTTCTTCCTCTAAAATTGTTCTTGCCAGGTCTTTTGGTCTCAGAAGTGAAAAAGCTGCCTAAAACATCTCTCATTTGGTACTTGAGGAGGGCAGGACTTCATCTCTTTTCTTTTCTTTTTTTTTTTTAAATTTTTTTTAGTTGTAGATGGACACAATGTTTTTATTTTATTGCTTTGTACATGGTGCTAAGGATCGAACCCAGGGCCTCACGCATGCAAGGCAAGCGCTTTACCGCTGAGCTACAATCCCAGCCCCTGGACTTCATCTCTTTTCTGCCACCTCTCCAGCACCTGGAAGTATCTACCAAACTGTGCTGTTCAGGAAGTCTTTGTGGGATCACTAATGATATACTGCCTTATCCCAAGTTGATACCTGTCTTGGAAATCAAGGTCAGGTCCTCATTCCTCCAGTGTTGAAGGTCAAACACCAGAGAAATACCGAGGCAAATAAGAAAAGTTTTATTGAAAGAGAGACAGAAGGAAGGGGACCCAAAGCTGGGTATCCAAGGGAGTGAGTGTGTCTTGCCTTTTTATAGATCCCAGGTTTCCTTTCCTTCCCCACCCCGTAGTGACTAAGGGCAAGAAAAGAGCAGCCCTGGGGTAATCATTAGCCAGCCAGTGTTGGGAGTAGCAATTCCCCAGAGGTGTTAGCAGCTCATTTCCTTTTCTTTGTTAATCAGCCAATTAGTCCTGGTCTTTCCAACCCAATCATTTCCTATCTACCCTGACCATCAGTCCACTCCATCTCGAAGTCAAGAGGTACCTTGAGGAGATTCAACTCTCATTGCCTAGAATGCTCTGTTCCTCCCAGTCCCCAGCCCTTTCTTTCTTGCTCAGTGTTTGACCAGGGTCACTCACAGTACTTTCCTGGTGCTCATCTCTTTTGTAACCACTTCATTAGTCCTGACTTACTATCTTTCTTCAAAGTGCTTCCTGTTTATTTCCGTGTATTATTTTATTTTTGTCCTAAGCAGTATCTGTAAAGTTCAGGGTTGGTGTGCTAATTGTCTTTTTTCCCTAACATGCTTTAAATGCATAGGTATTAAAATACTTTAACCAGAGAAATCCTAACATAGTGATACCCTCTTATCCTCTGAAACCCAGCCGCAGTATTCCTCTTTGGAAAACCTCCCCATACCTCTCTCAAGGCTGGCTTGTAATGCCCAAGCTCATGAGACCACCAGAGACCACCAGGAGTCCAATTCTGATGCAATCACAAAAGGGGGTCTTTATTACAAGCTCGAGCAGGGACCACACACCTTCACAACGCAGTGGGTAGGGAGGTGTGCCCCAACAATTGCTGAGCAGGTTTTTATAGGGGGAGGGGACAGGTGGTGGCAGTGGACATAATGTATGCATTCCATCATTACACAAGCACCAATTACAATCGTACAGCACCTATGGTAACAATATTGACCATTCAGAATCTGGGGGGTGTTTATTACATTTGGCGGGACCCAATCATGACCTTAGAGAATCTTTTGAAAATGACCAACTACAGATGAGTTTAAAGGGCCCACGTGGAGTTTGGGTAAGTGGTGAGTGATTGGCTAGTTTGTACAAAGTAACTATCTATAGTCTCCTAGACCCTGACTCAGACCTCAGGAATGCCAGGTGTATAATTTTTAACCTCTTTTGATTGGCCTACTAGTCTTTCTGGAGGGTCTGAAGCCTGTCATGGAGTTTATTTAGCTCGGGTCTTTCAGTCTTAAGTATTCATTTTGGTCTCCGCCACTCCTTCCCCCAACAGTAGGAGCGAGCACAGGGGCCATTTGCATCTGATGCTTTAACCCTAGTGCTTTGCACAGGGCTGAGATCATGCAGTACTCAATAAGTGGTTTAAATAACTGAACGAATCCCCTTTAGTGAGGGAAGCTTACGCTGTCTGGCAGGTGTGGGTGCCCTAACCGGATGCCCTGTGATTCTCTGAGAGTAATGTGCTATAAGTCAGGACCCTGTATTCCCAAACTGGGTGTAAATGAACAAATCCCACGTAGGAACTTGGATTTAGACTTCCAGCTCCCAGCAAGGACCTAGGAAATCCTTCATCTAGGGAGGTTTGGCCTCTGTCCCTTTGCCTCACAGGTTCCCTGTTAACCACCCAGCAATCACGTTTGCATGAAATTGGGGCATCACCAATCCAGGGTGGTGATGGCAAGGGTTCTGCTGCTGCTGCTCGCGCCTCCAGCTCTTCCGTTCCCAGGCCTGGCTGTGCCGGGGTTGCTGGGCTTCTTGGCTCCAGGTTCCTGCTGCTTGTCTCCTTAACATGAGCCTGTCCTAGGCAGGGTCCTGTGTTATGTGTTCTTATACCCACATGGGTACTTGGAACAGGTTTCTCGCCTGGTTTCTGGTCCTCACGTGGCTTGTTGCTTCCCAGCCTGAGCAAAATCTTGAGGCAGCATATTCAAGAGCTGTCAATGCTGAGCAGGGCGCTGCGTGGTGGACAGGGCGAGACTGGTTCGGGCACTGGTTTGCCTTTCATATTCCAGAAGATTTCCTGGACACATGACCAACCTCTTGCTCTGTGGTTCATCCCTTTCTGTACCTGATGTTGGGTCTCTACCAAATAAGCACTTCTTGGCGTCACAGTTGGTGGTTCTTTGAAGGTGCTTTTGGCTGCAAATAACAGACAACTCCATTCCAGAAAGTCTTGGCCCTGGGAGGCTCATTGCTTTACCCAGCAGGAAGTGCAGAGGCAGGGCACTTGAGGTTGAGGGATTCAGTGGTGGCTCTGAGCACTCGCCCCCTTTTCCTCTCCCTGCCATCCACATTTAGACAGTGGGTTCATGTCCAAGCTGGCTGCATTGTGCCCTCCCATGACAATGCTGACAGGCAGGAAGTCACGTGCAGGGCAAGAGCTATGGCACCTTGTGTCCTCTAAAAAGCAAGGAAAATGTCTCCAGAAGGCCCTGCTGACTTCCCTTTCACTGACCCAGGCTGTCACAGGACCAGGCCTCAACCAATCATTTGAACAAAATAGGAAGCAGACAAGGACGGGAACTCAAGTTTTGGAGGCACTAGTGCCACTTGCCACAAAAGTTCCAATTCAGTGTTTCGGCAAGCGAGGATTGAAAAGCATCTCCATCAGGATTATCTAGAATGTTCTTATTAAAGTGCACATTTCTGAGCCAGCTTCCCCAAGCTCCTGAACCAGAATGACTGGGGTCTGGGTCCAGGAATCTGCTGTTGAACAACAACCTAGTCATTATCTGCACTAAGTTTTCAGTAAGTTTCAGCCATGGATCTGATATGTGTGGTTATCTCCTCATATTTTATGGTTTGGCAGGGCTGGTTCTTTAGAGAGGAGCCAGAGAAATAAAGATTTAGCCTATAGAAATTCCCTTCCTAGTCCTTTTCTTTTAGAAATTCAGACAGAAATGTTCATGGATGCACTGACGCTCTCTGGCATTTGCTTCAAAATGATCTGGGAAGTAGTGGGGAAGTAGGCATGTGGGTAAAACAGAATTAGCCAGGATTTGATAATGTTGGGGGTGGGTAATAATGTAGGGCTCATTATATTGTTCTCTTCACTTACATTTCTTTTTGTACTGAATATTGAATTCTGGGAACTCGACCACAGAGCCACGTTCCCAGCCCTATTTTGTGTTTTATGTAGAGACAGGATCTTACTGAGTTGCTTAGCGCCTCGCCGTTGCTGAGGCTGGCTCTGAACTCGCGATTCTCCTGTCTCAGTCTTCCAAAGTGCTGGGATTATAGGAGTTCACATACATTTTTAAAGTCTGTAATCAAGACACCTGCTCTGTTGCTGGGTTGCCTTTGACCTTGGGTAAGTCACTCTATTTCTTCAGGTCTCTCCTTGGATTCTAGAATTGCAACAGCAAAAGTTCTTTATAAATTGGTGTTTTCATATTCCTCTTTTAAATTTTTTTCCTTTCCTCCTAATGAATCTTTTCTCTAAACAAAATCTTATGTAGAACCCAAAGAAATGTCATATAAAAGTGGACAAACTCCAGTTGTAGGTGCAGTGAGTGCCTCCCAGCCAGCCTTTAAAATGACTTTAGAATCAGGGCAGGGTGGTGCATGCCTGTGATCCCAGCTACTCAGAAGGCTGAGGCAGAAGGATGGTAAGTTCCAGGCCAGCCTGGACAACTTAATGAAACCCTATCTAGAAATAAAAAATAAAAGGGGCTGGGAGTGCAGCTCACTGATAGTGAACCCTGGGTTCAATCCCTAGTACCCAAATCAATCTCCAGAAACCCCAGGACTCTGGAGAAGATAGCCCAGTGCCTACCGCATGAGGGCAACTGTATATACCTGTACAGGTTGCGCTTCTGCAGAGGCCACAGCCCTGTGTGCAGACCCAGGGAATCCTTAGAACAGTGAAGATTGAGTCATGGATACAGTTTCAGCTAGGACCAGGGCTCTGTGGGCTGGCAGTGAGGTTCTGGTGTGGATTTTTCTTTGATGCATAGCAGGATTCAAATCTCAATCCCTTGTGATATTGGGAGTCCTTGAATTCATCTTCTAATGAATATGCCTGACGTGGGACATACTGATACTTGCTGTCTGTGGCTACTGCACTGCCTGAGCTTGGGAACACCTCAGAGAGATGGTGGGTCAACCTTCCTCAGCCAGAGTGTTTCCCCAGCAATGAATGAATAGTGTGAGACTCCAGAGACATTCATGAATTCCAAGATGCTGTTTCCAACTCCTTCAAATAGGACATCACAGTAATAACTGGTTCCTACTGTATTAATTTCCTATTGCTGCAGTAATAAATTGCCACAAAGTTATGGCTTAAGACAACACAGATTTATTTTCTTACAGCTCTGAAGGCGAACCATCTAACGTGGGTCTCAGTGGGCTAAAATCAAGCAGGGCTATTGCTTTCTGGAAGCTCTAGGGAAAAATCTATTTCTTTGTTTCTCCAGCTTCTAGAGCCTGCCCACTTTCCTTGGCTCATGGTCTCCTTTCTCCAACTTCAAATCAGCATCCTCAACCCTCTGAGTCAGCTTCTGCCATCACATCTCTCTCTCCCTCCTCCTCCTCCTTCTTTCTCCTCCTCTTTCTCGTCTTTCTCTCCTTCCTCCTCCCTCTTGTACTTAGAAGGACCTTTGTGATTACCTTAGGCCCACCAGATAATCCAGGATAATGTCCCTATTTTAAGATCAGGTGATTGACAACTTTAATTCCACCCACACCCTTAATTCCCTTTGCCATATTCACTTAACATATCCACAGGCTCCTGGGACTAAGTCGTTGACATCCTTGGGGGCCTCCATTGTGGTGATCACATCTACCAGTAGGTTTCAAAGCATAGCAGTTCCTTCCTATGCTGTGAAGCTTGTGCAGCTGTCAACAGGGAGGGGCTGTTTCTCCTGCCAGGGGTGGCACCTCCAGTTCACCTTAGTGTTTGGCCCAGTTGGAGTGCTTGAGCTTACAAGGGGGTGAGTGGGTATGTTTTTACCATAAATGGGTTTGACCTGGGAGTGGGGCACAGGAACACTTGATTTTTAAAATTTTTTTTGGTACTGGAGATTGAACTCAGGAGCACTTGACCACTGAGCTGCATCCCCAGCCCTATTTTGTGTTTTTATGTAGAGACAGGGTCTCACTGAGTTGCTTAGCACCTCGCCGTTGCTGAGGCTGGCTTTGAACTCGCAATTCTCCTGTCTCAGCCTCCCAAAGTGCTGGGATTACAGGCGTGAGCCACCGTGCCTGGCACACAGGAGCACTTGAGACTGACTGGGCCTTCCAGTCCCCGCTCACCAATGGTTGATGGTATACCATCACCTTACCCTGTTTGGGTCTTAGTTGTTACATTTGTGAGATGGGCACAATAATATATTCCAGTAAGCTCATGACAAACATGTGAACAAAGAATCTGTTTACATTTCCCTCAGAAATGTGAATCTTAGAAGCATGAAGTTAAAATATTTTTGTGGAAATAAATTCCACGAATTCTACAGAGAATTCGCCTTTGGGGGCCCTCAGTCCTTGGGCATCTGTTTCTTTAAGAGAAGGAAAGGAAGCCCTGAGTCACTTGTGAGTGTCTTGCCCTTTGATCCCTGAGCATATTCAATATAGCAGTGCTTTCTTTGACACTGAACTTAACAGGAAGCCTGGCACACACGTGTATAGTTACCTACTCTTCTCAGCTGGGGTCTAGCTGCAGAAATTTCCACAGAAAAGGTGATCTGCAATGGTGTGGGCAGGTAAGCACACTTCCTTCTGTTTGCAGTGGATGTTAGCGAAGGAAGGGGTTAACTTCTGGCTCTATGTGTGTGGGGGGGGTACTCACAAACCAATAGAAACACACGTGTTCCTTGGGATAAGGAGGCCGGAAGTGGTGTGGATTTAGCCTCTGCCTATCTCAGAGGGTGTCCTAGTCAAAAAGAAGGAAACAGGTTAGGAGTTGTGCAAACGGTAGCACAATCTGGCCTAGGATCTGCGGATAAGCACCCTCAGGGCACCCAGGTGGAGACAGCCAGAATTCGGTTCAAGGACCAAGTCAGGCTCCATCTCCCCCAACTTCTTTCTGAAGCATGCAGGCAATCCCCTGTTCCCTCCTCGCAGAGGAAGCGTGGACTGCAGTGTTGGGCTACCTGGCTTGCACTCGGCCTTGGCCGTCGTTTCACATGCTCATGCCTTCCCCGCGTTGCCACACGTAGTGGAAAGCTCCGTGGAAAAACTAAGAACTGTAACAAGTTATCATGACTCAAAACCTCCTGGAAGAAGTCTGCGGGGCATGGAGGAGCGGCGGGCGGGTGGCAAGCTTGTCAGTGTGTCGGTCCTGGCCTCTGGCTGTGCCACCGCGGGGCGAGTGGGTGCGCTTCCGCGCGGTGCTCCGTGCTCCGTGCGTCTGGGCGCGGCGGCCCGGCCCCGTGCATTCCTGGCCGGGGAGGAGAGCGCGGCGGGCGCCCTCGTAGCAGCTGGCTGCGCGCTGGCCGGGCTCGGAGCGCCAGGCTGGGGGAGGAGCCTGGCCCGGCCGCCGCCGCGCTCCCACTCATTGGCCTTTTGTGCTGCAACTTTCCCGGAGCCCTTGGCGGAGCAACGCAGTCCCAGCGCCGTTGCCCGGGGAAAGTTTGCGTCCCTGGCTGGAGCCGGCCTTGGAGACTCCACACGCAACGCTTCAGCTTTGCTTGAAAAACTCAGCCGCTCTGCGGTTCTTCGGCAGCTGCGTCCCCGAAGGAAGGCGGCTCGGTGAGGGCCGTTCTCGATCGCCCCGGGCGGGTAAGTGCGCCGCGGCCACGGGGCGGCGGGCGGCGGGCGTCCGGGGTCAAGGAGGAGACAGGCGTCCCCAGGACCTTGGCCGCCAGACAAAGGCGTGCTAGGGGTGGCAGCGAAGCCCATTTTGGCTTTCCCGACAGGAATTGGTAAAGGATGGAAAAGTATCTCAATACACATTGTGTCTCCTACTGGTAGAGGAGTGTCAGCGGGTGGTGGTGGCGACCTGGGGCCGGAGCGATTGTCCTAGGGGCTGGTCTCCTCGGGTGGGTCCCTGCGGGGTCTGCACCCTTAAGCAGGATGTACACAGTGGCTGGGATCCCTGCCCGTGGTTGGAACCCCTGCCTAGTTTGGGTTCCCCGCCCGGGTTGGGATCCCCCCACCGTGGGTGGCGTTTGCGCCATCCCCCTGGGCTCCTTCCGAGTTCATGTGGTCCACCGGTTCTCCCTGGTGGCCACAGCGGCGCGTGGATTAGCCATAAAACTCTGCACTGGATTTCCTCCGAGTTTGGGACTTTTAAATTCTCCAATAGTTACGTCAGCGGGGCCGAGCGCACTTCGAGGCTCTGGCGCAGCACGTGACCCGGCCGAGCTTCCCCTTGGCGTCCTTGGCTCCCACTGCCGGGTGTTCCTCTGACTTTGGGCGTCCTGCAAATGCAGCTTCAGAACTGCTGCGATTGGCTGCGCAGGCCCAGAGCGCTCAATGCACCATCCGTTTTACATGCTGTTCCTGCAACTTTGCTGAACTCTCTGCTCGTCTCAAAATGGCTTTATCATCATGACCATTATTGTTGTTGCCAAATGCAAAGACAGAAATGTGGTAGTTGGTTGAAATACAACTGAAT
Organism: Geosciurus inauris; assembly: GCA_004024805.1. Taxonomy (NCBI): domain Eukaryota; kingdom Metazoa; phylum Chordata; class Mammalia; order Rodentia; family Sciuridae; genus Geosciurus; species Geosciurus inauris. Next base: position 7,597 of record PVHX01017761.1, on the reverse strand, counting down.
ACCTTGTGGAGAGGAGGTAAAAAGTGCCTGTGGAAGGAGGAGGAGAGGGAGCAGGGGCTTAGTTGTTGCCCAGCGGGGGATGGGGTGTGCATGTGCACCTGTGACAGTCCCAGCCCTTCTGTCACAGCACATGGAAAATCTAGGAACCCCGGGCTGTCTCTTATCGGTCGTACACCAGAGTAAAGCTTCTGTTCTGTTATCAGGCAGAGAACTCTCACCAGGCATATGTCACTGATGCCCTGTTGAAGTCACCTTTCAAAAGCCAGTTCCCTTATATTTGGAAATGACTGGCTGACGTTATGGCCGGAGGGTGGGTTTCATCTGTGGTTTTGTCCATTCAGATCCACTTGTAGATTTCCATGGTGACTCTTTGCCAGCCTTTCAGGGTTGTCAGTGGGTGAACTCCCCACAGGGGTTTTGTTGGGCATCCCACCGGGAGACTTAGAGAGTTACCTCTAGGGTGTCTGGCCTGCTCCCAGGCTGGGTGGGAGGGCCTCCTGAGATCAGGCTGGTTGTACGGCTGCAGTGGAAAGCAGTGGATTCCCACGGGACTGCCTGTCCTCCTGGGGCGATTTCCTCTGAGGAGAGTTGGAACAGGAAGTAGGCCAGTGGCCATCCTCCTTGTTCAGAGGCACAAGTGGCTCAGCCACCCGCACCTCAACCTGGTCTCTTGCACTGTCACTGGTCCCTCACCAGGAGGGATGGCCTGCTTTGAGTTACACTTATTCACATACAGGCATTACTGCTTATGGAAATCTGCCAGTCAAATGTCACCCTTCCCTGAAACCTAGATCGAATTAGCCTCCTGTCCCTCATGCCATTGTCTCTCTTGTGCTTGGGCCCTTAGAATATTTTAAGGGGGGCTGGGATTATGGCGCAGTGGTAGTGTGCTCGCCTAGCATGCGTAAGGCACTGGGTTCGATCCTCAGCACCACATAAAAATAAAATAAAGATATTCTGTCACCTACAACTAAAAAATAAACATTTAAAAAAAGATGAAGGGGCTGGGGTTATGGCGCAGTGGTAGCGTGCTCGCCTAGCACGCGAGAGGCACTGGGTTTGATCCTCAGCACCACATATAAATAAAGATATTCTGTCCACCTACAACTAAAAAATAAATATTAAAAAAAAAAAAAAAGATGAAAAGGGAGGCTCGAAGAAATTCAAGATCTTGGCTAGGATCACCCTTCAAGGTGGGACTCCAACCCAGGACCCCAGACCCCTAGCCTAGTTCTCTGTGCTACGTCCACAGGTGACCTTTTTGGTTTTATTTAGGTTTGTATCACGATTGGTTGTTGCTTCTGTGGAGACAGACACTGCTTGAGAGAGGACATGTCTGGCTCATGGTAGCACTATACGTGACATGGGGCCTAGGGGTAGATGGTGGTTGAATTGAATAAGACACAGGCCCTATCTCCAAGAAGGTGTGCTTGTGTGTGTGTGTGTGTGTGTGAGGCATGCGCACATTGGGCAGCCTGTGGTAGGGCTAACACCCCAGGCAACCAGGAGCATATGACAGGTATCTAGTGGCTGAGAGTCAGGGATTCTACACTGGGGACAGTCCTACATGATCAGGAATTGCCTCACCCCAAATGCCAATAGCATCCTGTGTAGAGGACTCTGCAAAGTTTGAGGAATCAGGAGAGATGTAGTTGGGAGGATGAGATAAAGGGGTCTCTGGCCTGCCAGTCCCCAGGTTGTTGCTAGCAGAGAATGAAAGCTTGGTGGAGTGCACACGCCAGTGCACACGTGGATTTGTTCTCTCCTGGGACTTGGTTCCACAGCCAAGAGCAAATGGCCTTTAGATCATTGTGGTTTGGGTGAGGCAGGGCCTTTGCACCTTTGCACAGATGATCTGGAGGAGGTTTGGGAAGTTGGTGATAGAGCCAGTGACGGATGCTTGGCAAGAGGAGCAAATCTAAGGAAGAGAAGGCAAGAGGCTGGGTCCCCTGTCTGTCCTCTGGTGACCAAAGTCTATGAGATCCATCTTGGTGTCGGAATTTTCTGTCTTCCATTGAGGTCACCGTCCTTGGTTTACGACTCCCACTGTCATTTCTACAGCAACTCCCTGCCATGACACAACATTCCGAGGATTATGAAATCATTCAAGAGAAACTAGAGGCATGAAAACAAAGACCTGGGAACCAGCGTCTGCAGGGCTGTGCTTCTAAAAATAGGGCAGGGGGCAGAGGAATTCTCCAGGCAGTGAGACCAGGGGCCACAGTGAGGTTGCATTTCAGGCGGGTGGAGGATCGGCTCTCAGCCCCTTCTCTCCTCCCCTGTCCACCTATAGGGTTTCAGCCTCTCACTTAGCAAGCTGTCCAGGGCTGCCAGTTTAGAGCAAGCAAGTTTCTCCAGACTCATTTCCCCTGGGACGGGGAGGGGCAGCATAGAGAAAGCTCAGAATTTTGGAGACAAAGATTCTCTAAAGAGGCCCTGCTCCACCCCTTACCAGCTGTGTGACCTTGAACAAGTCATGAACCATCTGAGTCACTTCAATAGAGGGAGGCTATGACTACACCCACCCCTCCTGCGCCCTTAGCCAAGCTGAGGTAGGTGAAGTGCAGAGGAAGGGACTTGGTAAAATGTTAAAGTACTGTGCAAAGGAAAGAAAGATCAGTGGCCTTGAGATTTTCCACCTCTTTGTATTTTAGGAGCTGGATTTCCTAACACCTCCTGGGGGCTGTTTGTATTATTTTTCTTGGTGAACAAAAACAAGGAATCAGTACTAGTAAATGTAGTTTTCTTGTTTCCAAGTGACTTCTTGACCCTGCTGCCTGAGAGCTGGTTAACTGGGCCCCCCCTTGGGTGCCTCCTCCCTTGCCTCAGCCACCCTCCCTGTCAATCTTCACTTCTACTTTTGCTAAAAAGCAAGTGAAAATAAAAGAATATGGAACCATTTAAGCCCCTTGAGGGCATGGGCCTGGTTTCACATGGTGACTGTTTCCTCTGTGAGAGATGTTCCAGTTTGGGAAGGGGTGGCACATCCACGCCTTCCAACCCTGGGGCTTTCTGGAGACTCCTACAGGTGGCTCCCTGCTTCAAAAGAACAGGAAAATGTCAGCTGTCACCTCTGCTGTCTGTAGTGCCCAGGTGTCTTGTTGTCAGCCCCATGCTAGGGTCTCTCCCTATGAGGGCTACAAGGCCCTGCTCATTTCTGTCTGCACCCTCAGTGTCCGGGGCTGTGCTGGGCAGAACATCTTTCCAGCAGTTTCTTATTGGACTAGCAAATAAATGTCTCCTCTCTTGAACTGTGAGACTGAAGGCTTTGCTTCTGTTCAAGGTCAAGACCTCAGCTTGGTGGGGCAGACATATGGAGGTAATTTTACTGCTTGTATGGTTTTTGGAATCAGGGAAAATCTGTAACTCTGATAAGACACTGAGGATTGGAAGAGGCTATTTTGGAAGGGTTTTTTTTTTTCTTTTTTTCTTTTTTTTTATGGTACTAGGGATCAAACTTGGGGCCTCCTGCATGTCAGGCAGACACTAAGCCACATCCCCAGCCCTTGTTTTTAAATTTTGCTTTGTCCATGTGAAAATTCTGGAGGTATTTGTTGTAGTTTGGCTTATTGACTAGCTGGGAGCCTGTTCTCAGTTTGGAAAATTCGAGGGGAAGCTGGTTCTGGCCTGAATGAAATGCCGCCAGACAGACCTAGTGGCAGCAGCTATTAGTATTGGTCTGTTATTGTTACTTTCCTTGAAACAAATCGATATTTATTGAACACCTGCTGTTCATTGAGGACCTACAGTGAGATGGACACTGTGCTTTACCTACATTTTAAAAATTGTGACTCAACAAACCGTGTAACATGAAATTGATCATCTGAATCATTTTTAAGTGTAGAGTTCAGTAGGGTTAAGTATAGTGACATTGAGAATAGATCTCCAGAATTTGTTCATCTTGTCAGTCTGAAGCTCTGAATCTTTTTTTTTTTTTAATACTGGAGATTGAACTCAGGGGCACTCGACCACTGAGCCACATCCCCAGCCCTATTTTGTGTTTTATGTAGAGACAGGGTCTCACTGAGTTGCTTAGCGCCTTGCCATTGCTGAGGCTGGCTTTGAACTTGCGATTCTCCTGTCTCAGCCACAAGATTGGATAAGTTAGAAAGAAAATAGCTATTTGACTTACAGTTCTTATCTAAGATAAAAGGGCTGCATCTGATGGAGGCCTTGCTGGCAGAGTCCCGGGGCAGCTCAGAGCATCCGGTCAGGAGTCAGGGAGCACAAGAGACCTGGCCAGACTGGCTTTTATATCAGACCACCTCCAGTGAATGAGTGAATCTATTCCTGCAGGCAGAGCCCTGATTACCCCTCACAGTCCCACCTGGTCTCACCTCTTAGCGTTTCATTGTAGGGATTGAATTTACATGTGAGTTTTTTTGGGGCTGGGGGTGCTAACCATACTCAAGCCATACCTGAGAGGCTGCCCTTGTTTTTGGGGAAGTGCTGTCAATTTGCTCAGGAAGGGCCTGGCAAATATGAGGTGCTCATAAACATGACTTCATCTGTCACCTGTATTTTTTTTTGGTATTGAGAATTGAACCCAGGGCCACTTAACCTCTGAGCCACATCTCTAGCCCTTTTAAAAAAATATTTTACTTAGGGGCTGAGGTTGTGGCTCTGGCTCAGTGGTAGAGCATTTGCCTAGCATGTGTGAGGCACTGGGTTCGATTCACAGCACTGCATATAAACAAAGTCCATTGACAACTAAAAAAATATTTTAAATTATTTAGAGTCAGGGTCTAAGTTGCTGAGGGCCTTGCTAAGTTGCTGAGGCTGGCTTTGAACTCAAGATCCTTCTGCCTCAGCCTCTTGAGCCTCTGGGATTACAGGCATGCTCCACCACACCCAGCTTCTGTATTCATTCTTAATCCACACCTTGCTGGTGTTCATAGAGCCTGGGGTGTGTGAAAGAACAGAGAGCACCTGAGGTTGCACACCTGGGCAGAAGAGAGGGGCTCATGGACTTGGGAAAGCATAGCATGGCTCTCACATTTGGAAACAGCATGGCTGTGTTGGGATTGGTGGATGTTTCACCTCTACAGTGCCTTCCCTGTGCCAGGTACCTGCTGGAGAAACACTTGTGTGCTAGGTCTTACAGGTCTCTCTATTCCCTTCCCAGGCAGGGCCTGCCACTGCCCTCTTTGACAGATGGAGTAACTGAGGCTCTGAGTGGATCTGTCCCAAGGCTACATAGCTCAGCCTTGCTGGAGAGGGTCCTAGCTTGGACAGTCTGGACCCAGTCCCTGGTCTCCTGTCACCTGCCCTGTCCTGCCTCTCAAGGGGGAGTGGCATCTGCTTCTTTGCCAAATCTCTTAATTCCTGAATCTCTGTCTCCTGTTCTATAAAGTAACTGGTCTGTCTTCTTCACAGGAGTCATGGGGAATCACAAAAGGCAGCTTCTGACAAAGCTCTAACATACCCTACAAATTTAAGTAGCTCTCTATTATTTGAAAGAATTCTTTTTTTGTTAGTACAGTGGCGCAAGCCTATAATCCCAACACTTTGGGAGGCTGAGGCAGGAGGATTGCGAGTTCATATCCAGCCTCAGCTACAATGAGGCGCTAAGCAACTCAGTGAGACCCTGTCTCTACATAAAACACAAAATAGGGCTGGGAATGTGGCTCAGTGGTCGAGTGCCTCTGAATTCAATCCCTGGTGCCAAAATAAAATAATTCTTTTTTTAATCTAAAAGCTAAATCTTTAAATTGCTGGACTTTCTTATTTGGGAATGGAAAATATCTCTGTGTTCTCCCTGACCTGGGCTCTAGGGTCACTTCCAAGAGCTGTTTTCCCCCAGAGTCCTGTGGGGGATGTCTTCCTGTTCCCTAGCTCCAGTCAGGCCCCAAGCCTGCTGTGGGATTTCCTGGCTCCTGTGCCCTTGGACTGGGGTCCAGATCCTGATTCTGTTCTTCACTCTTTCCCAGGAGAGGAACTCGGTGGGTGGGGGCTGTGAAAAGCTTCCCACCGGCCTGGCACGTACAAGTGCTCAACTGTGTTAGCTGCTCTTATCACTGCTGCTGTGATGAATGCTTTATTATAATCATTTAAATTTGTCACTCAGTGTTTGGTATATGTTAAAATATTGTCATCAATAATAAATCCAGCCCACTTACACCTTGGTCAGGTCCCTCGACCCTCATGATCCTGAGTGCCCCGTCTGTTCCTGGGAGAATTGACTTGCTCTGGTCCTAGGAATATTTCTGTCACCCAGCCCCACCCCTGTACCTGGCCCACAGTGATGCCAGGCCAGACTTGTCCCATCTCATCTGCCAGATCCAGAGAAGCTGGGTTCTTCTCCATTGTGGCTAATAAAGCACAGTGTGGCTCGTCCCAGAGCTGCACGCCTGCAGAAGCGAAGCAGGGCTGCAGTTCAGCCTGGAGGTGGAAGGTTTACTGTCAGGATGCCGATGGGGGCTCTGGAGAGGCTGTCGCTGCATTACTGGGCCTGTGCTGTGACTTCAGCCTTTACCAGCTGGGTCCTGCCCAGCCCAGAACCTGCCAGCGGCTCACCAAGATTTGACACTGTTGCTGACTTGTGATCAGATTTCAAGAAGGGAGGCAATAAGGGGCTGAGACGCAGCTCAGTGGTAGAGCCCTTGCCTATAGGGTACAAGGTCCTGGTTTCCATCCCCAGTACCTGATGTGAGCAGCGCTGGCTCTGTCTGCTGCGAGGGCGAGAACTACTCCAGTGTTTTTCTACCATGTGACATGCAATTTCTGGAGAGCTTGGCCCTGAGTTTGGGGCTGTGTGGTCATTTGAAGAGTTATGTATTCGCCAGATATGGTAGGGCACACCTGTAGTCGTCATTACATAGGAGGCTAAAGCAGGAGGCTCCTGGGCAACCTAGTGAGACTGTCTGAAAACACCACCACCAAAAAAACCTTTATCAATCAGTTTATCACACATGCTAGAAAAAAAGGAGAAGGAATACTTACAACCAGGGACTTATCCGTGTCATTACTCAGAATGATGTGAATTTATTAAATTGAACACTGACTTCCTTTAAGGATAAGAAAACAATCTTTAATCCTTGTTAAAGATGAGTCAATAAGAGTACAGGAGGCCAGAGGTGGTGTGTGTATTGCATGCAGTTAACAATGTGGTCTTCTGACCCTTTAGCTGCCCTGCACCCAAGTCGCCTGTGATGGCTCCCCGGTCCCCTCCCTCCACCTGGTGAGCATCACAGTTCTCCATGACTAATCCCCTGCTCTGTGGTGGCCTGAGACGCGCAGTGGTGCTCGGTGCCAGAACTGCTGCAGAGCTCACCTGTGGATCCCTGTCCTCCATGGTGACAGGTGACACAAGCGAGCCTTGGTTTCTGCATGTGCTGCTGCCCTCCCATTCATAGTTCTCTGCTGCTCCCCATCGTCCCTGGGACTGCAGCTTCCTGGCCTGAACTTTGAGGTTCTGAGGCCTTTCCAAGCTGGCCCTGGCCCCAGCTGTCCAGCTGCAGGTCCCATGGCCATTGCCTGATATGCTAACCCCAGGCCGCACTCCAGAGCCAGACCGAGCTGGGTGGGTCCTGGGGTGTGGCTGCCCGTAGACCATTGCTCTGTACTGCAAGGGGGGAGGTCCTTCCCTTGTCCCCAT
>PVHX01017760.1:0-38995 GCA_004024805.1 Geosciurus inauris | reverse complement strand
TTTTTTTTTTTTTTTTTTGGTACCGGGGATTGAACTCAGGGGCACTCGACCCCTGAGCCACATCCCCAGCCCTATTTTGTGTTTTATGTAGAGACAGGGTCTCACTGAGTTGCTTGGTGCCTCGCCATTGCTGAGGCTGGCTTTGAACTCGCGATTCTCCTGTCTCAGCCTCCCTAAGTGCTGGGATTACAAGCGTGAGCCACCGCACCCGGCTCCACCCCTTTTTATTTTGGGACAGTTTCGTTAAGTTGCTGAAGCTGTCTTTGAACTTGTGATTCTCCTGCCTCAGCCTTCCAGGTGGCTGAGATGACAGGTGTGTGCCACCACACCCACCTTGGCCCTTGGCACCCACATGCTACTTGCTGTCTCTGTGGATCTCATAACTCTAGGGACTTCCTCTGAGTAAGTCCTGCAGTGTATAGCCTTTTGTGTCTGGCTCTCACTGAGCACAAGGTCCTCAGTGTCCATCCACATTGTGAATGTGTCCTTTTCATGGCTGAATAATATTCTATGCTGTGGGTGGGGCCCAGGGCCTGGGCATCCTAGGCAAGGGCTCCACCCAGACACATCCAGCCCAGGTAGCAAATATGTTCAGCTTTATAGACCATAATGCCTGGTGGCAACTACCCCACCATGACCTTGGAGCTGAAAAGCACCTCACAAGATGTGTAGACAGGGGCTAGGGCTGTAGCTCAGTGGTAGAGCGCTTGCCTAGCATGTGTGAGGCACTGGGTTCGATCCTCAGCACCACATATAAATAATAATTGAATAAAATAAAGATCCATCAACAACTAAAAAAATTTTTTAAAAAAAAGTTGTGTAGACAGATGATAGTTGTGGCTATGTGCCAATAAAACTTAACTCAAAAAAACAGGAATTGTAAAAACCACGTAACTTCTGCCCATGAGGAAATATTCTTCTTTCAATTTTGTTTTAGCATTCACTGTGACAAAATACTAAAATTGGAATAATGGAGATTTTTTTTTCTATCAAATAAAAACATTGACATGTTTCCTGGCACCACCACAGGAAACAGCAGGGTCGACCTCTGCTGCCCCCGCCTGGCCCTGCTCCTCAGCGTCTTTTCATTTTGATTGAATATGTTATCTACCAGAAAGTATTTTTCCTTTTTTTTTTTCTTTTAAAATTACGCTTCTAGGCTGGGATGTGGCTTGGTGGTAGAGCACCTACCCGCACATGCAAGGCCTTGGATTCATGCCAGCACCCTGCCGCCTGCTACACACAATGTGTTTGAAAAATAATAAAAGTATGGTTCCAGAGTCACACATACACCTGTCCCCATCCCATGACACCAATTCCTGTGTACCCTTAGGAAGGAACTGGACAGGACGATACAGTGCACACAACTGTCATCCCAGCAACTCTGGAGGCTGAGGCAGGAGGGTCATAAATTGGAGGCCAGACTGGGCAACTTAGCAAGACCCTATCCCAAAATAAAAAGGGCAGGGGTGTGGCTCAGTGCATGAGAGCCCTTGGAAGCCACTTGCCATCTGAGTCTGGGTTTATAGGCTGCAGAGCTTGGACAAGGGTACATACCAGGCTCCCATGAGCAGACAGCGACTCCTGCAGTCATCCATTTGCCAACGTCAGGAGAGGCAGGAACGATCACCCAGTAGGGTGAAGGCTGAAGCATGAAGATCAACCACTTGGCTGAGTGGACAGTGGAATGCTCCCTCTTGCTACTGCTGGACATGGAGCCCAGGTGGCCTCTTGGGCCACTATTGGGAGGTTCCCCATCACACACCCCGCCCCACACACAAAAGATTCTGACTTCCATCTTGATGGAAGCTTCCTTCCCTTTGCTGGCTCTGATGTGGCCAGTTGTCATGCTGGCAAAACCCTGTACGAGAGACCAAAAGAAACTGCATTGTGAAACCGGGTGCGGTGGCGCACACCTGTCATCCCAGCACTTGGGAGGCTGAGGTAGGAGGATCGCGAGTTCAAAGCCAGCCTCAGCAATGGCAAGGCGCTAAGCAACTCAGTGAGACCCTGTCTCTACGTAAAACACAAAATAAGGCTGGGGAGGTGGCTCAGTGGTCGAGTGCCCTGAGTTCAATCCCCGGTACCAAAAACAAAAAAAAGAAGAAGAAGAAGAAACTGCATTGTGCCATGACCGCAGGTGATCTTGGCAGCAGATCCAGCCCCCGCTGAGGCTTCACGTGGGACCGCAGCACTGGCCACACTGGTTGCAGCCTTGGGAGGGACTGTGGACTGAGAACACCACTCGCCTGCATTCCTGACCACAGATGCTGGCCTGCTCACTGCTGTCCAGGTGATTCTCTAGCAATAGCTGGCGAGTGGCCTGCCCCTGTCCTGGGCACTGCAGGGCTTCCCTTGAGTTGGGTGACACTTAGTACCATCCGTGTATGCAGGACACACACGGGAGCAGGCTCCACCACACCCCGTAGGCACCCCAGGACCCCTGGAACACCAGCCAAGGTGCCTATCATAGGCTGGCAGATGAGAGTGGGAGCCCAGACAGGATGAGGGATGTGAGGACAACACAGGGAAATCCAGCTGGTCCCCACACCCTGCCTCCTGAGGGTCCTGTGTTGTCCTCACTCATGCTCAACACACACGCAGACTCATCAAGCTTTCCATGTGCCAGGCCTACCTATCGAATAGCCTGTCAAATGGACAGGGGGAAGAGTGTGTGCCGAGGTCAGCAGAGGGACAGAGAGCTCCTTAGGCGCTCCTTGGGCGCCAGGGGAGGAGGCCTAGGGCGCGGGCAGGCCTGTAGCTTGAGCCACCCTGGCAGAGGCTGGCACGCAGCCATCATGGAGGCTAGCTAGCTCTGTCCCACCCTGAGCCCTCCACCTGTGCTTCCTCAGGCTCCCTGAGTGTTACTTGGGAATGAGAACAGGCCCCGCCTGGCCTGTGGAGCTGTGCCAAGGCCTGAGCAGGGACATAGTGCTCAGGACCCCTGAGGTGGCTCTAGGTGTGGATGGGAAAGAGCAAGTCCCGTATCAGAGCCAGGAAGCCAACCTGGCCTGGTGTGGGTTTCCAGGGAAGCAGGCAGAGGACCAGCTGACCCTGGGGGTTGCCCTGGCCTGGGGCAAGGTCTCACACCCCAGCCGCACGGAGGCGCCTGCAGGGAGCTCCACATCCTGCAGGATGCCTGTCTGACCGGGAGGCGTGAAGGACAGTGGGACTGGGTGATGGTGTCCCGAACTGGAGGCCTTTGGGGGCTGATGGGACCCCCATCAAGATTCTGGGGTCTCATGTGACCCCAGCACACGGAGGTGTGCCCTAAGCTCAGCGCAGTGCAGCGGGGGCCGAGGGTTCCAGTCCTGAGCGACCCGCTCCGCTGCCCGGGACTTGGCTTGGCGGCCCGTTTCCCGTCTGCAGCAGGGTCAGCTCCGGCAGCCCGCGGCTCTGGGCGCGGACGGACCGCCACACTGCAGGCATTTTCCAACAGCACCCAGAAGTCTGTCAGTGCGCACGCGCCGGGAAGAGAAGCGGGCTGGCCTTCGTGCGGCGGTGGTGGAGGGGGAAACTGAGGCACGTGAGCAGCAAGGCGGGGACCGGAGGCCGCTAGAGCGGGGCTGGCTCCGGGCGGAGGCCAGGCGGGAGGCCAGGCGGGAGGCCAGGCGGGAGGCGCGCGCCGCCCCGCCCCGCGAGGCCCGCCCACCTCGGGAGCCCCGCCCAGCGCGCGTCCAGGGCTCGAGGCCCCGCGCCCGCCGCCGAGCAGCCCGGCAGCCCCGCAGCCCCGCAGCCCGCCTCGCCGCGGAGTCCGCGCCGCTGCAGCATGAGCCGCCCGGCCGGCAGCCCCATCTTTGCGCCCGGAGAAGACTGCGGCGCGGCGTGGCGCGCGGCGCCGGCGGCCTACGACCCGGCGGACACGCACCTGCGCATCCTGGGCAAGCCGGTGATGGAGCGCTGGGAGACCCCCTACATGCACGCGCTGGCGGCCGCCGCCGCCTCCAGAGGTAGCCCGGCCCCGGGGCGGCCGGGAAGCCGCCGCCGGGCCTGCAGCCGCGCTGGGGCGCGCGCGCCGGCGGCTCTGCGCGCCTGGGTCTGCGCCCGCGGAGCCGGCTGCCTGCTAGTGGGGCGAGCAGGTCCGGGAAGGCGAGTGTTGCGGGTGCGAGGCCATCGCGCAGAGGACGCCCGCGGGGTAGCAGGAACGGCGGCCGCCTCCCCGGGCCGGCTCAGGGATGGGCCTCGGACACTACTCGGGGTGGAGCTCGGTAGGCGGCTCCTTGTCTGTGACAGGAGCTGTGGGACCGGGAGCAGGTGCCGTCCCAGGACTGGGGGAAGCCTTGCGCTGGCGATGGCTAAGAATAGCTCGGGAAAGCTGAGTCGGGGAGGCAGCTGTCCCGTGGGGTGGCCTTGCACTGCCTGGTGGAAGCCCGTGTGCCCACACTCCCCAAACGGGGTCCTTTCAGGGGTCAAACATGTGGCCTGTGGACGCAGGGCCTCAGCGCTCCCACCTGATCAATGGGCACATCCAGTGTCCCTGTGCGGAGCGGTGGAGAGGGGCGTTGACACCGCCCAGTGGGACCAATGCTCTCCCCCCAGAGCATTGCAAGTCGAAGGCCCCAACCCAGCGTTGACCTTGCAAACTTGGTGGTGCAGAGGGAGGGAGAGGGGCAGAAAAGTAACCAGTTGGAGAGATAAGGGCCACAAGTGCAAACAGCGGGGGCCGGGTCTCAAAGTCCAAGGCTCTAACCTCATCCTGCTCCAAAAGCTGCTGTTGTCCAAGGCCTCTCTGGCTGGCCACCCTCTTTCTGGCCACTGGCCAGGGCCCACACTATTCCCTCTCAGGACTGCTGTGTTCTGTCCGCCCACAGCGCCCCTCCCTAGTGGCAGACGATACTCGGCCCGGGCTTGCCCTGCGCCCCCTCCTCCAGGCAGCTTCCCAGGGTAACTACCCGTGATGCCGAGTGTCTTCTGTCTCCCAGGAGGCCGAGTCCTGGAGGTGGGCTTCGGCATGGCCATCGCAGCCTCGAAGGTGCAGGAGGCCCCCATTGATGAGCACTGGATCATTGAGGGCAACGATGGTGTCTTCCAGCGACTCCAGGACTGGGCCCAGCAGCAGCCACACAAGGTGCCCTGGCAGCCCCACTCTTGTTCAAAGGCTCTCCCTAGAAGAGGCTGGGGACCTGGGGCAGCCAGAGATGGGGTGGTGGTTGCCCTTGGGAGTCCCTCCATTTCAGCTGGCGGGGAGATCTTGGGGACCCCTTTTCTGTCTTCATTTTATTCCTCTCTCCCAAGGTCGTCCCCTTGAAAGGCCTGTGGGAAGAGGTGGCGCCCACACTGCCAGACAGTCATTTTGACGGTGAGGGTGCCCTGGGAGCTGGGTGAGGAGTGTCACGGGGGTGTGCTGCTCTCTAGTGCCCTCCGCCCCTCCTTTGCTCACGGAGGGGGTCCCCTCAACACACAGCAAGGCATGCACCTGGAGACCGCCTGGGTGGGAAGGACGAGCCCGCCCAAGAGCCTGGTGCAGCAGACACCTGAGGGCGTGCAGAGGTGCCGTCCGGGGGACACAAGGGCAGCTCTGGGGCTCTCCAGCCCACCTGGAGTCCAGCCCTGACTGGGTGGACACATGTCCCCATGCAGGGATCCTGTATGACACGTACCCCCTGTCGGAGGAGACCTGGCACACGCACCAGTTCAACTTCATCAGGGTAGGAAGCGGGGCCCTGGCTTTCCTCCCATTCCTGACTGCTGACAGCTGGGGTGCGGCGGGCCTGTGGGGAGCCCCTGTCCAAACGCATCTCCTCCTCAGAACCACGCCTTCCGCCTGCTGAAGCCTGGAGGAGTGCTCACCTACTGCAACCTCACCTCCTGGGGGGAGCTGATGAAGTCCCAGTACTCAGACATCACCACCATGTTTCAGGTGCGGCCCCCAGAGGGCATGGGGGGCAGCTCCACCGGGCAGTGGCCCTGGGGGCCCCGGGAGGCCTCAGGGCTAAGGCCCTGGGTGGGCTGGACTGTACTTGCCTCCCGTGCCTCTCCAGTGCCCTTGGGATACCACCCGGGCCGTGTCCCTGCTCTGCCTCCTTTGCAAACTGTCCAGCTGTGCCACTCAGCCTCCGCCCACGACAGGGCCAGTGGGGTGCTGTTCTCCTGAGAGCGGCAGCAGCCCACACGTTCTTTTCCTGTCCCAACTCTTCTGCTCTGGGGTGCGCTCAGGAGGACACAGTGTGGCCTCAGTGGCCGTGGGATGCTGGCTGGGGGACTACTGGGAGGACACCCAGGGCGTGAGGGGTGGTGTCAGGGCAGTGACCCGAGCCCCCTCACCCAGGAGACCCAGGTGCCTGCGCTGCAGGAGGCAGGCTTCCGCAAGCAGCACATCCGGACGGAGGTGATGGCTCTGGTCCCGCCAGCCGACTGCCGCTACTACACCTTCCCGCAGGTGATCACACCCCTGGTCACCAAGCACTGAGCCCCACCCACCTCCAGTTCTGTGCCCACTCAGTGCCTTTGTGAGCCATTAGGCCTCTGTGCCCCACTTGGTGCCTCTGCCTGGCTTGAGCTGGCCATGCTCACAGCTTTCCTGACTGCTGCCAGGGAGCCTGCTGGGCTGAGGGTGAAATAAAGGCGGCCACTGGGCATGTGTGCAGTGGTGTGTGCTGCCCCAGGCCCCCAGGCTGGGAGCCTGTCCACGGCGGGCATCCCCATCCACGCCTGGTGCCCACAGCACTTGCTGCCAACCAAGGTGGCAGGAAGCGAGATCGCCACTCTGACGGCAGCGGGAGGTCCTGAGGGCCTACTTAGGGTCTCACGGGGTGGGGGTGGCTCCCCGCCCTGCCCCACACCCCCCAGCGAGCAGCGCCCTGTTGGTACTGCTCCACCCTTGCAGACCTCCCATCACCCAGTGTCTTAACTGGGCCCCCACTGCCCAGGGAACTGGCTCGGTCTGTTATGGGCCCAGCTGGTCACTCAGCCCAGCTGTTGGCCTTACCCATGCAGCTCTTGGGGCTGTCCATTCACATGCAGGCCCTCTGTGCCCTCTGCAGGGACCCTCCTGCCAGCTCTCGGCACACTGAGCACAAAGGCCAGGCCGAAGGCTCAGTGCAGGACACTGCCCTTTGCCTGGAACAGCTGCCACTTTAGCATGGTCTTGTCCCAAAAGCCATTCTTGGGCTGGGCACAGTAACCCCAGTGATGGGAAATGAAGCAAGAGGACCACAGGTTCAAAGTCAGCCTCGGCAATTCAGTAAGACCCTGCCTCAAAATGAGAAGGGGTTGGGGATACGGCTCAGAGGTAGGGCACACCTGGGTTCCGTCCCCAGTACCAAAAAAAGCTGTCCTTTGGCTGGGCCAGGCACCCACTGCCCACTGCCTTCACCCTGGTGATCTGGGAACCCCATCCTAGTCTTTTTTTTTTTTTTTTTTTGGTACTGGAGATTGAATTCAGGGGCACTCGACCACTGAGCCACATCCCCAGCCCTATTTTGTGTTTTATGTAGAGACAGGGTCTCACTGAGCTGCTTAGAGCCTCGCCATTGCTGAGGCTGGCTTTGAACTCGTGATCCTCCTGCCTCAGCCTCCCTAAGTGCTGGGATTACAGGCTTGAGCCACCGCGCCCGGCTCCCATCCTAGTCTTGATGGGTGGGAAGTGCCTGTCCTAGAACCATCCAGGACCTAGGTGGTACCAGCTGTGGATGCACAGAGCTGGAGTCAGCCAAGCGCAGGACATCCAAACAGTGGTCAAAGAAATGGGCATCTCTGAGGAAGGCAGGCTCTGGTCAAGACTTTCCTGAGGTCACCTGCCAGAGGCTGCACAGCCAGGGGTGCTCCAGGGCAAGGGGCAGCTGGGGAGGGATGTGGCTATTTCTCTCCAGCCCCACCCCTGGTCTTCACAGGTCTGTACACTCAGATACAGGCTCAGGAAGCAGCAGCCAGAGAGGGGCTGGGCCGGGGCTGAGGCAGAGCACTTGCCTAGCACGTGTGAGGTACTGGGTTCGATTCTCAGCAGCGCATATAAATAAGTAAAATAAACGTCCATTGACAACTAAAAAAATATTGACAGAGAAAAGAGGCAGCAAGCAGCTAAGGCGCACAGCAGGCCAGTGACTATGCAAACGAGGGCCCAGCTTCCTGCTCTCCAGGCCAGACTCTCCCAGCAGGAGTCAGCTGGGTGACTGGGCCAGGCACTTCACACACACACACACACACACACACACACACCCCGGGGCCCGGTGCCTTCACCCAGGGCAGTAAGAGACCCTGCCCAGACAGCACCAGAGGGCAGGCCCACCCACCCACCTCCCTGCCCACCCGCCCACACTCCACGTGGCACTGTGCACTCCAGGGTTTATTCGGTCTTCGGGTGCTGGGGTACAGAGCTACTGCAGCTGTGGCAGGCGCTACCTGCGGTACCAGATCTCCAGTCTCTTCTCCCGCTTGATCTTCCTCTGCAGCTGCAGGATGCCATACAGCAGGGCCTCAGCTGTGGGTGGGCAGCCTGTGGGGGACCCAGCGGGGACCTGGCCTCAGTGTCCCTCCTATGGGGGACCTCTGGCCAGAGCAGTGCGGCCGACTCCAGCCTGCCCTTCCTCCTGCAGTCCAGCCCCACAGAGGTCTGCCAAATGCACCTTGCTGGCCCTGGTGGGTGGGCAGGGCAGCGGCTGGCGGAAGCCCTGAGAAGGCTGCCGCCTGGGCCAACTCCACCTTCCCCACCCGCTACTCCTTCCTGGACACCACCGTCCTGAGGGGACCCGGGGTGCCCACACTGAATGGCCTAGCCCTGAGGCACTTCCAAGAGGGGAGAAGCCACTGCCCACTGGGTACGTGGACACACATTCAAAAATGGGAATGGAACTTGGACCCAGGAAGACCAGGGCAGACAGCTTAGCCAAGAGGAACAGGGAGTTGGTTCCCTGGCACCAGCCTCCGTTTCCTGACCAGGCACGTCCCCTGCTTGCTGGAGGCCCAGGCTGCATGAGATGGCCGGCCAAAAGCTGGGCATGGTTGTACCCCATGTCCAGAGAGCTTGCTTCCAGACCCTGCTGGCCACTGGCTGCCATCAGAGCAAATGCCCAGGAAGCTACCCCACAGTGCCCATCTGCCACTCACTGGGACTGCCTGAGGAAGGGGACACCCAGGTCAACAAGCTTTCAGACAACCAGAGCTCAGCAGGTCCCGAGCACTCCTGGGACGCTCGTGCTCAGAAAGCACCACCCGGCATTTGAGGTTAACAGGGTTGGAACCCTTGGGCCGCCTCGTCCTGGTTCTCATGGTGCTGGGAGGGAACTCGGGCCTCATGTATGCCAAGCAAGCATAGCGCCACTGGGTCACACCAGCCCACCCTGCACTCTCATTTACTAAGGATGGCCACTTGGCCATTCCTGGATCTGAGGGGGTCTCATGGGCCTTCCTGTGATGATCAGGACCAGGGACAACGTCCTTGGCCTCCAGGAGAACCTTTTCCTGTTTGTTTCTGTAACTGTACACGGCTCCATGTGGTCCCCACACAGGCCAGTCCAGTGTCTGGACCTTCCTTGCAGGAGACTGTCTACTGACCAGGGGCTGGGCCTGGGGGTTGGCTGTCCACCTTAGACCAGTCAGTCTGTCTCTGGAGCATGTCCTCACCTGGCACATAGATGTCCACGGGCACGATGCGGTCACAGCCTCTCACCACGGAGTAGGAGTAGTGGTAGTAGCCGCCTCCGTTGGCACAGCTGGTGAAGGGGCAGCTCTGCACAGGGCCGCAGGCACCACCCACCCTCCCCAGCTGACGGCACCCTCCAGGAGCCCTCCACAGCACAGGGCCCCGGTGCCAACGGCCCAGAGCTGCGGCTGCTGCTGCTGCTGTTTTTCTTTTTCTTTTTGGTGCCAGGGATTGAACCCAGGGGCACTCGACCACTGAGCCACGTCCCCAGCCCTATTCTGTGTTTTATGTAGAGACAGGGTCTCACTGAGTTGCTTAGCGCCTCCATTGCTGAGGCTGCTTTGAATTCGCGATCCTCCTGCCTCAGCCTCCCTAAGTGCTGGGATTACAGGCGTGGTCACCGCGCCCAGGCAGCCCAGAGCTTCTGATGGCCAGCTCCCAAGGGTGGCCAGCGTAGGGCCAGAAGACTCACTGGCAAGAAGCCCCTGGAGGAGTGCAGGTAGCCAAAGCCCTGTCAGAACCCACAACCTGCTGTGTCCACCCCAGGAAAAAAGCCAGAAACGCCCACCTAACATGTGGCACTGCCTGCCACAGCCATGGAAAGGGAATAACCATGCCTGGCAGTGGCTAAGTAGACTCTGGAATGTCCCACAGCTGCTCAGAATGAGGTTACTGGGCTAGCCACATTCTGTAGTGTCCTTGGCCACCAGCAGGAGCGAGGTGGCACAGCTGCAGAATGGACAGACCTGAGGACCTCGTGCTCAGAGAGAATCGGACGCACAAGGCCACAGGTGTGACCCAGTGACAGGAGAGTCCAGAGATGGAATGTAGACTTGTGGGTGCAGAGTTGGAGGGACGGGGGCTGCTCATGGTGACGGGGTTTCCTTTTGGGGTGACAGGATGTTCTGGAACTACACAGTGCCATGCTCACACCTCCCTGTAGCCGTACGCCCCGAGCTGCCCACCTGAAATGGCAGACTTCACGGCATGCTGATCCTATCTAGAAAAATTAAGGGACTGGACAGCTTTAGTGAAGAGGACCACGGGTGCTGCCCCAGGAGACCAAGCACCAGGCTGGAAGCTGCCGACAGCTACTGTCCTGAGTTCAAGAAGCAGTGCACTGGGGGATGAGGTGCCCACTGCAGGCTGGGCAGCTTGGGGCGTGGCCTGACCGTGCTCCCCTGGGGAAGTGCGACCAGGAGGGGTGGGGAGGGGGGCTGTAGCGGCCAGCACTCACCTCCCCATGGACACCACGTAGCGGGGCTCTGGCATCTGGTCGTAGACCTGGAAGACGTGTGGTGTGGGGTGGTGTGGCCCTGGCAGCCCCTGGGCTGGCCGGGCAGGGGACAAGGCTTACCTTGCGCAGTGCTGGAGCCATCTTGTTGGTGAGCGTGCCGGCCACGATCATCACGTCGGCCTGGCGGGGGCTGGCCCGGAAGACCACACCAAAGCGGTCCATGTCGTAGCGGGGTGCGGCCATGTGCATCATCTCCACTGCGCAGCAGGCCAGGCCGAAGGTCATGGGCCACAGTGAGCTCTGCGCCAGGGTGGGTACGGGGTCACATGCAGCCCCTCGTGGGCGTTCACACAGGCAAAGTCTAGATTTCTAGCCTTGCTTCACAGGGCCACCCTCCCCGACTCCCATCCTAAGAGCAGCGGCAGGAGGCGGGCGGCCTGCCCCCACATCCTGTGAGCCCGCAGGGCCTTCGCAGAACACGCTGCAGGGCAGACATGCGAGGAGCTGCCTGTGAGTCAGCCCATCTGTCCAGCACGTCCCACTTCCTGCAGGCAGCAGCCACAGGTGCTGGCGGCCCTGGAACAGTGGACGCCAGGCCTGCCAGAGTCCTGAGGCGGTCCCGCTCACAGGACCTGTGGCCAGCAGCTCGCGCAGCCTGGCTGGCACCCAGCAGCCCTCCTTGAGCCCATGGCCCTGCCCCTCCCCACCTGTTGCCTTTGTTCCCCTGTAGCTCCTGCTGACCCCCGGCCTGGGTAGGAGGCCCAAAGTGTCCCTCATGCCCAGCAGATGTGTTAACAAAGATGGCCAGATCCAAACCACAGAGCACAGATGGCCAGCCACATCCACCTGGCTAGCCTCTGGGGCTGGACAGACCCTTCTGAGCCCCAGGTTTCGGTGCTAACACAAGATCCTGCAGGGGGCATCTGCACCTTGGAAGCTGCAGCTCCAGCAGGATGCTCACATGCACACACCCCGCAGTGGGCTACCCTGCGCCTGGGGCCATCAGGGCTGGGCTGGGCACTGAGCGGGCTGCCTGGCCCTGACCTGCACGCAGCAAGGGAAGAAGAACCTACTGCTCTCCTCAGCATACATGCTTCTTCCCACTTAAAAGCTCCTCATAGCCGGGCACGGTGGCCAGGCCTGTCATCCCAGCACTGTGGGAGACTGAGACAGGAGGATCGCCAGTTCAAAGCAGCCTCAGCAATGGCGAGGCACTAAGCAACTCAGTGAGACCCTGTCTCTACATAAAACACAAAATAGGGCTGGGGAGGTGGCTCAGTGGTCGAGAGCCCCTGGGTTCAATCCCCAGTACCAAAAATAAAAACAAAAACAAAACAACAGCAAAATCCTCCCTCTACATTAAAAAAGAAACCAGAGGAATGCAGAGGCCAGACAGAATTGCGAAGGGCTGGGGTTCCCACACGGCTGAGGTGTGGGGTGTGTACAGTGCTAGGTGAGCGTCCAGCCGAGGTCCACGGACAGGGCAGGGTTTGATGTGCAATGTGGACTCACCCGGCGGGCCCAGTTGATAAGATCATCCAGCTTGGCCACTACATACTCTCCGCGGATCCTGGGAAGTTTGGTGGGTTTGGGAGCCATGGCTCTGGTCTTGGGCTGGGCAGGCTGGATGCTGAGCACAGGACACACAGGCATGGGAGAGCATCAGCCCAGCAGGGCCCCAGGAGGCAGGTGTGGCCACCCTGCGCCCCTGCCTGGAGTTTCTCAGAGGGAGGGACAAAGACAAAGCAATAGGCACAGTCCTGGGACAACACTGGGTGAAACCTGAGGCCCAGAGGGCCTGGATCAGAATCTAACAAGCAGAGGAACATGAGATGGTCATAATTGAGGGCACTGGGGACATGGAGGTAGGGCCTGGGCCCACAAGCCAGGTCCTGGTAGAGCTTTAGGGGCAGGAACAAAGTATGAAGCCCCAGCAGACACCACTGGTGTGGCATCAGGGCAGGCAATGGGGGAGAGGCAGGGCAAGGAGTGCAGGGGATGTGGCTTCCTCCTGAGGCCAGCCTTACCTGCTGGGGCCCTTGCTAGCCAGGGTCTGCTGGACACCTCGAGCCTGCATGGCTGCACCCATGCTAGAGCTGCCCAGGAAATGGAGCAAGGGTCAGTGATCATCTGAGGCCTTACTGGTTGCCTCCAGAACCCTGGGTGACCCTGTAGAACTGCCCTTCCCTCCCCACTTGGGGACCTCCTGCTCCTCTACCCAGTGGCCCCTCCATCCTCTCACTCAGAGCCCTGCCAGAGCCCCTGGGGTCCTGTGGCCTTCACCTGGCAGCCTGACAGTGACCCAGGCTTTCAGAGTGCTTCTTCAGGGATGCACCTAGCTGGTCAACAGGTCAGAGTGCTGAAGCAAGGGCAGTCCTGGGTCATCTGCAGGACACTGAGGACAGGTCCTCTGTCCCTGACCAAGGGACATACAGCCCTATATCCCTGCCTGAGTTGCCACAGAACACCTGCTAGACAGGCAGCAAGGGAGTGCTAAGCCTGCCCAACCAGGCAGATGAGGAGGAGGGTCAATCCAGGCTGCACAGAGGCCCCGGCACACCACATGCCGAGGACAGGAAGCAGGCCCTGTCCTGCCCCAGCCTGCTAAGGGACCTTCACCAAGGGGCTCCCTTACTGATGCTGAAGGTCCCCTCCCACTCTGAGGCCCTGCAACACCCCTGCCCAGTCAGTCAGGGCGGTCAGGCACTCACCGCAGGCTGAGCATCCGGACACAGAGCAGGCTGGGAGCTGTGGAGGGAACCATAGGGTCAAGTGCCAGGGGCTCGGCAGCAGGGTCCAGCCTCAGGTGTCTCCCTCCAGGCCCTCCTCCCACCACCTGCTCTCACCCTTGTTCTGTCTTAAATTACACTTGACAAACGTTTGCAAGAAGGGTCCCTCAGGACACAGGCAGTTTCACTCCCCCACCCCTTTTTTTGTTGATGGATCTTTACTTTATTCATTTATTATTATGTGGTGCTGAGGATCGAACCCAGGGCCTCACACTGCTAGGCAAGCGCTCTGCCACTGAGCCACAACCTCAGCCCCAGTTTCATTCCCTTTTGAAGACCCCACTGCCCCAGTAAGAAAGCCTGGACTCTGCACCAAGGCCACCCTCCCTGTGCCTTACTTCCTCCCTGCCAGCCCCCTGCCTGAGGGCCTGTACACCTGCTGCTCTCTTGACCTGGAAACCCATACCCACATTTGCATACAGCAGGCCTTTTCTCATGGGGTAGGTTTGAGCTGAAATGATCAGGGCATCAGGTCTACACCAGCCCCAGGCCCTCTGGACCCTGGAACCCATCCCATCTCTGCCTAGTACTCACGTGGGGCTTGCCTCCCCTGAGACACCAAGATCTCCGTGGATTCTCTAGCATGTGTCCTGTCCTTGGCTGTGTTGGGCACACAGGTGGTGCTCAACAAGTATGTTTGATGGTGAAGGCTTCAGATGCTGCCTAGCACAACACACCCTTCAGAAACCTGTAGTCCAAGCTGGGCACAGTGGCACACACCAGTAATCCCAGCACTTTGGGAGGCCAAGACAGGAGGATCTTGGGTTCAAAGCCTCAGCAACAGCGAGGCACTGAGCAACTCAGTGAGACCCTGTCTCTACATAAAATACAAAATAGGGCTGGGGATGTGGTCAGTGGTCACGTGCCCCTGAGTTCAATACCCAGTGCCAAAAACAACAAAAAAAGAAAAAAGAAAAAAGAAACTTGTAGTCTAGTGGGCAGCAAAGGCATTACCCACATAGCCAAGAAGCCCACATGAAGGACGGGGTGTTGCTTCTAATGGAGGCCTCCTTGGAGAATCTGCCCAGAGAGAACTGAAGCTCCAACAGGCCGTTGTCAGACAGAAGCACAGCAGGGGAGGGCAGCTGGACACATGAGATTCCCGATGAACAAGGAGGACACAGCAGAGGCCAGGCTTGGCCCATGTTCTGGGCTCAACTATATCCCCCAAACGAATATGGTGAAGTCTTAATTCTAGCACCTTGAAATCCAACTGTTTTAAAACAGGTTTTCTACAGAGACAATTTACAGTGAGGTCACTGGAGTGGGCCCTAATCCACAGGACTGGTGTCCTTAAAACAACAGACATGCCAGACAGCACCATGGCAAACCCCTGTAATCCCAGAAGATCAGGAGGCTGAGACAGGAGGATTGCAACTTCAAGGCCAGCCTCAGCAATTTAGTGAGGCCCTAGGCAATTTAGCAAGATCCTGTCTCAAAAAAAAAGGACTGGGGATGTGGCTTAGTGGTAACATACCCCTGGGTTCAATCCCCAGTACCAAAAAAAACAAAACAAAACAAAACAAAGGAGCAGATGTTCGAGGCTGAGGCAGGAGGATTGCAAGTTCAGGGCCAGCTTCACCAACTTAGTTAGATCCTGTCTCAAATCAATTAAGAAGGACAGGGGCTTGGGGATTAACTGGGTTCCATCCCTATCCGCAGCACTGATTTTGAGAGAGAGGGAGGGAGGTCGAGGGGAGATGATCAGGACACAAATGTGCAAACATGGACAAACACCACGTGAGGACACAAGGAGAAGCTATCACATGCAAGCGAAGGAGAGACCTGAGAGGAGCCAGCCAGCAACACCTTGATCACAGGGACTGTGGCAGACTGAGCAAATTAACTCAGGTCATGGTGGGGAGGTAAGGCCCGAGGGAGAGGCTGCTGTCCAGGCTGTGGGCAGCTTCTGGCCTCCAGGGTCCAGGGCTGGGGTCTGCAGCTCCAACCACTGCAATTCATACGGCATTCTCCCTCCTCCCTCCCCTCCCCATTCCAGCCTTCCCCCTGTCCAGGCGGCTGCCTTCTGAGGCCCTGGCAGCTTCAAGTCTCCGAAGGACATCACTGTAACCTTGGCAGGCCCGAGGCTGGCCATGAAGACAGACCGAGCGCACAGCCCTGGACTCCTGAGTGCGCTGCCTGTCCCAGGCCTCAGTCTCCCCATCTGAAAAGTCAGGGACTTGGATAAACTCCCAGCACAGTACGTGCCCTGCGAGCAGGCCTCCGGACAGGGCGCTACGGCCATCAGCCGCCGCGTCTCCCAGGCTGGCCGCCAGCTCCGGGTCCGGGAATCCTCTGCCTCAGCCTCCCGGCGCCACCACACCGGGCAGGGCCAGCACGTCTAACCAAGGGCCGGAGGTGAGCACTCACGAGAGCCGTGACTCGCACGGGCCACCAACACATGACCTCCCGCCGCCCCCAAGTCTCGCTGGGAATTCGCCTTCCGTCCGGTTCCGAACGCGGGCGGCTGGAGGCGGCGCGCCGGCCCCGCACTGCGGCCCAACGGGACTCCGCGCTGCGGGCGCCCCGGGCCGAGCCCGCGCCTCCGCGCCCCTGCCCCAGCCCCGGCGCCCCCGGCCCGCCGCGCACTCACCCGCCAGCGCCGCCATCTTGGCCTCGGCCTTCAGACAACCTATGCGGTCCGTCTCCCTCAGCGCTCCGGGTCCTCTGGGTCGTGACCAAAAAGGCTCCGCGTGCGCGAGGAAACCGGAACCCGGCCGGGGCCGTTCCGCCGCACTTTCTCCTCCGTGCTGGTGCCAGGACCGCGCGCCCGGGACGACGGCGCCGGGTACGGGGCCCTCAGGGTGAGGGTGACAAAAGCAAATGCGAAACCTCGTTTCTTATACCCTTGAGGACAAAAGGGGACCCTGCGCGTCCCTGGGTGGGCTCGAACCACCAACCTTTCGGTTAACAGCCGAACGCGCTAACCGATTGCGCCACAGAGACAGCGCTGCAGTGTGGTGCCCAGCGGCGTCCTACG
This sequence comes from Geosciurus inauris, assembly GCA_004024805.1. Lineage (NCBI taxonomy): Eukaryota > Metazoa > Chordata > Mammalia > Rodentia > Sciuridae > Geosciurus > Geosciurus inauris. Next base: position 22,409 of record PVHX01017760.1, on the reverse strand, counting down.
AGGCATGCGCGCTCTGCGCACGTGCGGGAGCTGCGCCTACCGGCGGCCGCGCGGCTCGGGGCGGAGTTCGGGTAGGAAGGGCCGCTCCCGCCCCGCCGAAATAGCTCAGTTGGGAGAGCGTTAGACTGAAGATCTAAAGGTCCCTGGTTCGATCCCGGGTTTCGGCAAGGATTTTGGCGCCCCAGATTCTTGGCCTTCTCCCCGGGATGTCACCCTGTCGTGCAGCCTGGGATCCAGGATGTTGACCCTGACCTCGCCAGCAGCCTCCAAGTCCCTTCCTTTCCCCAGATTTTCATTGCTTCCCAAACTGTCTTACCTTCCCTGTTCAATATGTTATGTTTGGTACTGGAGATTGAACCCAGGGGCACTCGACCACTGAGCCACATCCCAGCCCTATTTTGTGTTTTATGTAGAGACAGGGTCTCACTGAGCTGCTTAGCACCTCACCATGGCTGAGGCTGGCTTTGAACTCACGATCCTCCTGCCTCAGCCTCCCTAAGTGCTGGGATTACAGGCGTGGCCACTGCCTGGCTCCGCGTTCCGTATTTGTAATTAAAAAAAAATGGCAGTGCTGGGAGTCCAGTCGGTACTGATCATAAAATCTATCACCAGACTAGCAAGAGATATTGCAAAACATTTCCCACATGCACATCATGAGCTGTGCACGTAAGCCTGCTGGACGCGTGCCCCCCGCTGCCCGTCCCGTACCTGTGCTCCCAGGAATGTTCCAGCAGGCTGGCCTCCTGCTGAGGCCCACTCAGGACTTGACTGAATTGTGAAGTGCTGGGGCCCCAGCGCTAAGCAAATCCTCCTGGTCCTGGGGATGAGAGGCAAGGGCAGGTGCACCAGCAGGGCAGGGGCTGTCACCCAAACCTGGCATGGCCACTAGAGGAGTGACTTACAGAGGAGGAACCTGGACTGAGGTTGTGGCAAAGGACAGGTTTGCTTGACCAGAATCTGTAACACTGGCTCCCACACTAGGCCCTTTTCTCTGTTTTACACACACAGTGCTGTTTGAAAAGTTTTATTTGAACCTTTTAGAATAACGTTAGAGTTACATACGTTGCAGTGAAAGTTCAGAGAACTCCTCACAAGGCCACACCCAGCTCCTCTGTAACTACTGGTTGGTTAATGCAGCAGTTTGTCACAACTAGTGACCCACTGCAGACACGTCGGTTTCTGGGGAGTACCTACTGGGCTTCCTCCTTTGTTCCCAATGCCCCTGCTAGGTTTGCGTGTCCCCCACAGTGCCTGTGTCGGAATCTCACTCCCCAGACACAGTGCTGGTATTTGCAGGCAGGTTGGCGGTGATGTGGGTCGGATGGGTCATAGGAAGCCCTGGGATAGCGCTTAGTGGCTTCATAAGAAGAGCAGAGCCAGGCGCGGTGGCCAGGCCTATAATCCCAGCACTTTCAGAGGCTGAGGCAGGAGGATTGCGAGTTCAAAGCAGCCTCAGCAATGGTGAGGCACTAAGCAACTCAGTGAGACCCTGTCTCTACATAAAACACAAAATAGGGCTGGGGGTGTGGCTCAGTGGTCTAGTGCCCCTGAGTTCAATCCCCGGTACCAAAATAAAAAAAGAAGAAAAGAGGAGAGCTGAATGCAGTGGCCACACCTGTCATCTTAGAGAACAGAGGTTGAGGCAGGAGGATTGCAAGTTTGAGGACAGCCTCAGTAACTCAGCGAGACCCTGTCTCCAGACAAGACGAGGTTGTACTCAGTGGTAAAGCACCCAGAGTGCCACCCCAGTACCTAGGCTTTACAGTGAGCGGGCTGAGCACCGCCCTGTGCACATGAGGCCGCCCCCCAGCACCACACAAGTAAAGGCAGAACAGCCTCCCTGACTCCGCAGCGGCCACCTTCCAGGCAGGCCCAGCAGGAAGGGCCCTCAGGGTGCAGATCACCCAGTCTCAGGAACTGGGTGCACAGGACCCATCACCATCTCACCACCCATCATGGGATGTCCTGGGAGGCCGCCGAGGCCGCAGGCTGCAGGGGCGGAGTAGGGGATGGGCACAGATGGCTTAAGGGCTCTCTAGGAGGCTCACCTTCTCCCAGAGAGAGAGACGTCACTGTCCCCAGACTGCTCCCCGGGACCCAGGTGAGGACTGCCAAGGACAGGATGGGTACTGCTCTCCCCACTGGCTCACCCTGCAGGGGGCAGGCAGCCATGCTGGCAGGAAGCTGGTATGTCTGAGCAGGTGCGGGAGGGGTGCCAGAGCCCTGCCCACCACTCCAGATGGCACTGCCCAGCCTCAAGTGCCCCTGAACCACCCAGAAAGTTTAGGGAACCAGGGAATGGGGCCAGAGGAGGCCGTCCCCAGCACACGATCATGGGCCATCTGTCCTGCAGCAGGGCAAGACCCCAAGGTGGGGTCTGCGTGCAGCTAACCTGCAGATGAGCTCGATGGCGCCCAGGTGGATGGCGCTGATTCCCAAACCCTGTGCCTCAGGAGGCCTCAAGTGGGCCTGGGGCAGACGGGGAGGGGGCAGGGGTACGGGGCAGGGGCACAGGGCAAGGGCAGCAGGTGAGTGCCCACAGGTGCGGGGGCTGGAAGGAGTGGCCCTGGTGGATGAGAAGCCACTAAGGCCCCAAAGCTTTGTCCAACACTGTGTTCCAGGGGGCACTAGGCCATGTCTGGGGACATGTGCACTGTTACACCTGCCTAGAGCGTGGAGGCCAGGGACACTGCTCAGCCCCGGCAGCACCAGGACGCCACCCCAGAGAACCACCTGGCCCCTGTGTCAGCAGAGGGAGCAGCCCCAGTGTGGGGAAGTGTGGTGTGGGCGTGGGAACGGGGGCACACGGGAAGGGCCCTGCCTGCCAGCAGGCTGGGCCTAGGCCTCGCTGCAGCCAGCACAGGAGCCAGCCTCCCAGGGGCCGGCCCAGGACAGAGCTGGGTTTTCTGCATGCTCCTGCAGTGGCCACCAGGTGGGGGTGGTGGCCACACTGGGCGCCCGTGGACAGCAGTTCCCAGCTGTTCTAGGGTGCTGTGGGTGCACGCAGCCAGGCCTCAGTGCTGGGCCCTGCCGCTCTCCTCCCTGGGGCTGGCTTCTCCTGCACAGCACCTGGGAGCAGCCCAGCCAATGCCAGAACTGCGCTGGGGAAGCCGCAGAGGAGCAGAACAGAACCAGACAGACACACGGGTCTTCAGCTGCAGCACACCAGCCTCTTTTAAAAATTCATTTAATACTGGATGCAATGTAAACAGCAAACGCGCCTCAAGTCAGACACCAGCACACAGCGACACACCACGAAACACACAGGTTCCTTCAGAACCTATTCAGGAGACGCACCTTCCAGACACCAGGGAAGAGCGCTGCTCCAGTGTGAAGGAAACCCACCCTGCACACACTCCTGGGGTCCCGGCCCTCGAGAACACTGGTGCACACTGTAGGGGACATGCCAGGCCCCTGCTGCAGACTGCAGTGCGTCATGGCGGCAGGGCCGTCGTCAACGGCGCCGGTTCCGTTCTTCTAGGAGCTGGTTATCAAATATTTCTTTTTCCCTTCAGAAAACAAAAGTTGACAGATCATTTCAGCAACCAGTCACTGTGCGTGTGTGCGCGTGCGCGAGCTGCTGAGGACTGAACCCAGGGGCTCTCCACCGCTCATGTTTAGAGACAGGGCCTGGCTAGGTTGCTGAGGCTGGCCTGGAACTTGCTGTCCTCCTGCCTCAGCCTCCCCAGGCTCTAGGATCTTAGGCATGGCCCCTGTGCTCTGCTTCTTGAGTTGCTCAGGCTGGTCTCCAACTTGCAATCCCCCTGAATGGCTGAGATTACCGACACGCACCACTGCACCCTGCTGTACCACCTTTTTTGGCGGTGCTGGGGATTAAACCCAGGGCCTTGCACATGCTACAGAAGTACTCCACCGGGCTGGGGCTCAGGAGTAGAGCACTTGCCTTGCATGTGCGAGGACCTGGCTTCAATTCTCAGCACCATGTATAAATGAATGGATAAAATAAAGGCCCATCAACATCTAAAAAAATGTTTAAAAAGTACTCTACCACTGAGCTACACACCCTAGCCTGGCAACTTTGTCAGCACAATATTTTAAAGCAATCTTTGTAAGAAAGTCTATGAACGGGCTGAGGTTGTGGCTCGGTGGCAGAGCGCTTGCCTCACACGTGTAAGGCACTGGGTTCGATCCTCGGCACCACATAAAAATAAGGAAACAAAACAAAGACACTGTGTCCATGTATAACTAAAAAAAAAAAAAAAAAAAAAGCCTGTGAAGGGCTGGGGTTGTAGCTCAGTGGAGCAGTGCTTGCCTTGCACGTGTGAGGACCTGGGTTCGATCCTCAGTGCCATATAAAAATAAATAAATAAAATAAAGGTATTGAGTCCATCTATAACTAAAAATATTTAAAAAAACAAAAACAAAAAAACCCTGTGAAATACCAAGTTGCTCTCCTCCTCCTCCTCCTTCTTCCTGAGACAGGGTCTTGCTATGCTGCCCAGGCCGGGCACTTGCCATCCTCCTGCCTCAGCCTCCTGAGTAGCCGGGACCCAGCTGTGCCACCATGAGGCTATAAATCGCACTTTTACAAAGGGACACGTCACGTCAAGGGTCCTCAGTAACAACCCTCAGGCAGCAACCCATTCAGGCCACGAGGAAAGGGTTCTGGGGAAGGGGCTCGGGGGCAGCACGCAACTCACGGCCAACAAAGCACAGGGGTTTCAGGGCTGCGCAGCACAGGGGCACCTGAGAGCAGCTGACTGAGGGGGGACACGGCACAGGGAACAGCACCGCGGCACAAGAGGCACCAAAGCCCAGTAGGGCATCCTCGTGCAGCGACCGGGAGGCCAAGGTGGGAGGCCAAGGTGGGAGGCCACGGGGTACAGGCAGCCTGGGTGACTCTGCAAGACCCGTCTCAGAGCAGAACACAAGGGGCCATGGCAGCCCAGGGAGCAGCACCTGGGTTCCACCACAGCCTGCGCCTGACGAGACGCTGGGGACAGGATCCCGGGCAGGGCACTCAGCGAAGACACCGTGGAGGCCAAAGGAAAACCTGGACGCTGCTCGCCAGACACCTGGGACATCCCCGCCCACCCCAGGCCCACTCACACCCCTGCACGGTGCTGGCGTCCCTCTCTACACAGCTCAGCTGAGGGGCTCTTGGCCAGTCGAGTGGTGGACTCTGAACACTTTGTTTCCCTGTGGTACTGGGGGCTGACCAGGGGTGCACTACCACTGAGCCACGACCCCAGACCTACCTACCTACCTATCTAATCTATTTTTTGGTACCAGGGATTGAACTCAGGGGCACTCGACCACTGAGCCACATCCCCAGCCCTATTTTGTGTTTTATGTAGAGACAGGGTCTCACTGAGTTGCTTAGCGCCTCGCCGTTGCTGAGGCTGGCTTTAAACTTGGATCCTCCTGCCTCAGCCTCCCAGGATGCTGGGGTCACAGGCTGGCCACTGCCACACCCAGCCCGTCGCATTTTTTGATATTGGCGCAGCAGGACAGAAGCTCCCCAGAGGAAGGGAACCCTGGGAACAAGGGAGCCCAATCAGCCTGCACTGCCACCAAGGGTCCCAGACAAAAGTCAGAACAAAGAAAAAGCCAGGCCACTGAGGTCATGGCACAGTGGTAGCGTTGCTCGCCTAGCACGCGGGAGGCACTGGGTTCGATCCTCAGCACCACATAAAAAAAATAAAATAAAATAAAGCTATTGTGTCCACCAACAACTAAAAAATAAAATCTTTAAAAAAAAAAAAAAAGGGGCTGGGATTGTAGCTCAGTGGTAGAGCGCTTGCCTCGCATGCGTGAGGCCCTGGGTTCGATCCTCAGCACCACATACAAAGCAATAAAATAAAGACATTGTGTCCATCTACAACTAAAAAAATACTTTAAAAAAAAAAAAAAAAAAACAAAAACGAAAAAGCCAGGCCTGGCGCAGTCGCCAAGGCCCCTGCCCCAAGCCCAGGATGTGCACTTCCACTGACCCGTGGACTGAGCAGGCCAGCACGAGGCGTCAGTGACCACCACATCCTGTCTGTCCAGGAGTGACTCCCACCAGTGGAACCCAACTGACCTCCTTCGGGAGGCTTTTGGGCCTTCCCAACACACCAAGCCTCTTCCCGGCACTCCCATCCACTGCAGCCCCAGCAGCCTCTGGGCCATGCCGGGATGGTGTGCCTGGGAGGCAGGGTAGCTTGGCAGAGGACCACCGGAAGCCCTGGACACAGACCCTGCCTGTGACTCCATTGAGTCTTCAGCTTGTCACTGCCCTGCGGCCCTCCGGTCCCCAGCAAGGCCTGGCACAATGCCCAGAGGAGGATTAGGGGCGTTCGGGGCCCAGGAGTCCCAGGGCGGCCACACACACCCCGACGAGAGGGAGACATCTTGATCAGGCATTCTCTCCCTGACCAGGGGCCACGCTGCTGCTTCATCATCTCTTTTCTCAAAGAACCAGGGGGCAGGAGCAGGCAGGGGGTGCAGTGCGTGCACACAAACACACACGCCCGAGACCCTGCTCAGGGAGGGGTGCGCCAGAGCAGACCCTGCCCACGAGGCCAGGGAGGGGCGCGGGCAGAGCAGAAACCTGCCCAGGAGGCCAGGGAGGGGTGCGGGCAGAGCAGACCCTGCCCACGAGGCCAGGGAGGGGCGCGGGCAGAGCAGAAACCTGCCCAGGAGGCCAGGGAGGGGTGCGGGCAGAGCAGACCCCTGGGCACATGCTGACCGCCTTCAGTCCATGTAACAGGCTGGCACCCTCGCCAGGCCTGCCTGTCAGGAAGGGGTGGCCCAGCAACTGCACAGCACAGGAGCTCGGAACCCTGGTGCCTACCGGTAGCTAAGCAAAGGTCCCTTTATGTACTTTTCTTCTGCCGTCTTGTAATCCACCGCGTCCACCGCAGAGATCGCGCAGATGATGGCCTGCAAGAGGTCACAGAGAGCTGGATCAGGCAGCACGTGCTCAGGCAGCCCTGGGCGCACACCTGAGAAAGCTGCAGGGCGCCCGCCTACCCACCACGCTAGTCCATGCTCACAGCAAGCCCCACGGTCCTGCCGTCTGTGAAGGAGGCACCGGGCCCAATGACACCATCGCCTGGACCAGAATGAGTGGTCTCTACATGTGGACAGTAAAAGGCAGGCCCAGACCACGTGCACCCTGGGAGATTTTTTAAGTTAACCATCAAAAAAAGAGCTGAAGGCTCTAAGAGTGATCCGAGATATGCAACAGACGCCTGGCAGCAAAGAAGCAGTGGGGATTTTTCTAAGTAAAACAATGGTGTTCTAGTTACAGTAAGTACTGTTTCTGAAAGTCCTTATGGGCAGGGCATGGTTGTGCACACCTGCCAACCCAGCGACTTGGGAGGCTGAGGGAGGTAGGAGGATTGCAAGCTCGAGGCCAGCCTCAGCAACTTGGCAAGACCCTATCTCAAAAAAAAAAACTGCCTTAGCCGGGCGCGGTGGCTCACGCCTATAATCCCAGCACTTAGGGAGGCTGAGACAGGAGAATCCCGAGTTCAAAGCCAGCCTCAGCAATGGCGAGGCACTAAGCAGCTCAGTGAGACCCTGTCTCTACATAACACACAGAATAGGGCTGGGGATGTGGCTCAGGGGTCGAGTGCCCCAAGTTCAATCCTCAGTACCAAAAAAAAGCAACACACAGTGCCTCGCCCAGGTCCCTTGGTGCACAGTTGTAGAGGGAGCCAACTGAGTATTTATGGGTCAAGTAAACCACCTTCCCTCCTCACGTGGGTGCTGACACAGCCTGGCTGTGCCTCCTAGATGCGGCAGTGACTCTGAGGTCAGTGCGCATGCAGGCCCAGCGGAGGCCTCTGAGGAGAGGCTGTGCACTCCATGGCAGCCGGCCCCAGGGCTCACCTCGGGAAGCAGCACGTCCAGGATGAGCCTGATGCTGTCTCCGCTGACCGGCGCCAGCACCTCCCCGTCCATGCGCTGGTAGACGCCCTGCAGGTACTTCACCACCAGGTCCAGCTGCTCCTCGTCCTCCAGGTAGGTCTCCACGCAGGTCACATACTGGCTGGAGCTCAGGAATGTCTTCAGCCACCTCGATGGCCGCCTGCTCCTCAGAATGGCCTGCAGGTGGCTCTCCGCACCCCTGGTCTTCACAATGTACTCCACCAGCTTCTGGTTGGCGCGGTCGCGGGCAGCCCGAGAGCGGTCAGGCAGCACCTTCCTGCAGGGCCGCCTGCGTCCCACAGGGCTGCCCTCCGCAGGTTCCTCGAGGTCCCCCTTGCGCAGCTGCGGGAACCTGTTCCCCAGAACGTCCTGCTGGATGGATTTCCGGACAGGATAGCCTGCAGCAGAAGCACACGTAATGGGGCCCCTGCCTCCTTCAGGGCCCCGTGTGGACCACGCTGCCCGGCAGCCAGCTTGAGAGCACGGGCCATGCCAGGCTGGAGCATGGCCAGGAGCAGGAGCAGACCAGGCGCCTCCAGTTCCCCGGAAGCAGCTGAAGGGCGATTTTTACGATCTCAAAGACACGCATTTTGATGGGGGTCCTGATCGTTCTCTCCTAACCAAGCCCTTGAGCCACGTTTAACGAAAGCAGAGACGAGACCCCACCCAGCAACTCTGCCCAGAGAGAGCCATCTCTTCTTCCCACTCCTTTTACAACCAGGAGGAATGGAAACCCCACTCGTGTCCACAGAGACTCAGGACAGTCCCTGCGAGCCTTCCTCAGGATTGCCCCACCTTCCTGTGCCCGGGCGGCTCTCCTCTAGTCCCTGGCACACGCCCCCGCCCCCACGGCAGAGCATGGTGTGGCCTGTGGCAGGAGGGGCGCCAGGGCAGCCACACAGCACAGGGCCACGGCAGACAGGGCAGCACTGCCGCGCCGGGGCTGTGCCGCTCGCCTCGCGCCACACGCAGACCCCACCTCCACGGTGCCCTTTCTGTCACTGAGTGTGTACACGAGAGTGCGTGCACGAGTGTGCGTGCAAGCGGTGCCGGGAGGGCCAGGGCTCTCACGTGCTGGGCACGCACTCCACGGCTGAGCTACGCCCGCCCCCGCCGGCGCGCAATGTCAGCACCGCGACAGGACTCACTTATGTCGGCAGCATAGTACTCCAGGAAAGAGCCCGTGAAAGAGCCACAGCCTGCAGGCGAGAGGAGGGAGAGAGCGGGTCCTCCCGGCACCTTCTGCACCCCGCCCCGCGCTCCTCTGGGCCTCCCCCGCGTGCCCAAGGGGTGCCACACAACAGCCCCGGCAGAGCCTCAAGACCGCCTCTCCCGCTGGAGGCCTCGCCTCCTGCCCACTTAAAGTGCCCGGCCAGACTGAGGGGACAGACCTGGAGCAGGGCGTGCCTGCCCCAGACCTCGAGCCAGCCCCTCAGGGTTCTCGGGGGCCCCAGCGTCAGCCCTGCCCTCTGCTGTACACCCAGCGGGCACTTCCAGGCTGCGGCCCCACATACCTAATCGCACCCGGTAGTCGGTGATGAGGGAGACACAGGAGCCAATGTCCCGGCCGAAGTCCTCTTTGGCTTTGTCCTGCGAGACCCAGACAGCAGGGCATGCGTGGGGCGGCAAGAGCAGCTCAGATGCCCCTCAGCCAGGGGCCGTGCCGCAGAGCGCCGCGCCTGCCGGGCAGCCCACAGCCCCGAGCCTCAGTCTCTCCCCCGCTAAGGGGCCAGGCCTTCCGCCAGCGCTCAGGGAGGGACGAGGACGAGCCCTGCAGCGCCCACTGCTACCCTCAGACGTCGGTGTGTGCAAGCCCCCCACCGTCAGAACCAGCAGGGCTGCTGGAACACATGCTGCCCCGGGGCAGGGGCAGCCACCAAGGCCTTGGGTCCTTATGGGATGCCCTCCGAGGGTGGCCCAAACCAGCCACCAAAGGGCCAGGAGGACAAATGCCCTGGACCAGCCTGCCATCTGCCTGCCCTGCCCGCCACCTCCAGGGCAGCACAGGGGACGTCCCGTGACAGCCCAGCAAGGGTCAGGACAGAAGAGGCAGCCGCAGCTCTACAGGCGCCACAAAGCCTGGTTGTCACATGACGACCCAGTCGACTCCAGAGCCACGGAAGTGTCCCATCACACGTCCCAAGGTGGGAGGCTGGAAGCCTTGACGCCTGCTGGCCCCTGGGCAGCCCCAGAGCCTGCGCACCACGTGCTTCAGAAGCCACGCTTCCAAACACTTTTGGGTGTTATTTGGTGCTCGGGATGGAACCCAGGGCCTGGCACACAGCAAGCTCCTGCTCTGCTCAGGGCCACCCCCAGCCACCCACCTACCTGGGACATGGGCATCCCTGAAACCCAACCACACAGGCACCAAACCCTCTCCCCCCAGAGCAAAGGAAGCAGGTGGTGCTGCTGTCCATGGGCCAGACCTTGCCCTGCCACGCCCAGGCCTGCAGTGTGGTGAAACATCCTCCGTGCTCCAGGCACGAAGGTGAGAGCCTGGCCGCCTGCGAGCCCTGCGCCTCTTCGCCTCCAGGGACGCCACTCTGACTCCCAAGAGTGGAACCAGCACTTCTGAGGAGCTGAGTGCGTGTGGGCGGCCCAGGCCCAGTGCTGACCTGGCTCCTGTTGTGCCTGGGTTTCCCTCTTGGGGGTCCAGAGGGCTCAATGTGGGCCCTGGTGCCAGCCTAACCACCTGCCAACAGCACCTGCCAATCAGTGCCCGGGTGTCAGTGGGCCACGCACTCCATGCTGCAGGGCACAGGCCAGTGGACCAGAGACAAGGCGCCACCCACAGGGCCCGCAGACCCCCAAGAGAGGCCAGGCTAGGGCAGGGGATGCAGGAGCCCACCTTCCAAAGGGCTGGAAACCAGGAAAAGGAAACGGAGACCGTGGCTAGTGCTTGCCTAGCACACAGGAGGCCCTGTGCTCCAGCCCCAGCATGGAATAAATAGGAAAAGGGAAAAGAGAATCACCCAGGCAGTGCCCAGGACACAGTCCAGGCCTCAACCCCTCACGGCCAAGGCACAGTGCGCAGGACACGCAGGTGAGGCTCCCGGGAGGCCCAGCCGTGACAGCAAAGCTCAGGGAGTGGAGCCCCTCCAGCCAGCTGGCTCCTAGCACCGCCCATGGCTTGAAGCCTGCACCCTGTGCCCCGTAAAGAGGCAGCGTGACCTAGGTTTTGTGCTCGGCCACCCAAGCCTGCTTCCTCTCCAATGACGGGAGACAGGTCAGCAGCTTCCCAGGGCGGCCAAGACTCACCTCCAGAGCCCTGCCTAGCCACGCCATGTCAGGCTCTAGCTGCTCCCTCCCAGGTGGCAAGCCACACATACAGGAGCCACGGACCCCAAAGGCACAGAGGCCATGCTGACCAGCCATGAAAACCACCCTCAGGGAGCAAGCAAGCAACATGCCACTCACCAGCAGCACCTGCTTCTCCTTGCAGTCAAAGTGCTTCAGCCTCCTCAGGGACACGGTGATGCTTGACCGAGGAGAGAGGGACAGTCAGCAGAGCAGCCAGCGCCTCAGGAGCTACTGCTCTCAGCTTCCTCAGGACCCACCAGCGACTGCTCTCTCAGCTGCCCAGAGCAGCCCGCAGAGCCAGGCCCGTGGAACGGGGTGCCACTGATGCTGTGCGCCCCAGCACAGGCCTGAGCAGAAATGGGGCAGGGCTGTCTGGACAGGCGGAGCAGCCCAGAAGCCGCAGAGGGCCAGGTCCCAAGCTCATACGCTGTCAGCCCACGAGCGGGGCCTGGCAGGGAGGGACTGGCCAAGGGACCAGTCAGGCACACGGCGAGGCCAGGGTGGAGGAGGGCGCCGTCTACACCAGCCAAGCCCCGACAGGTGTGGGCAGGTGGGTCCAGTCACCCAGCCGCCTTCCACAGGTGCAAGTTCTCAAAACCGACTCTCCCATCACAGCCTCTGCGCTCCTCCGCGCACCTTGCCTGGGCCCTGGTCCTCCATCCCGAGGACCGTCAGCGCGCCTCCTGACCACGCAGCCACCCAGGAGCAGCAGCCTTACCCTCTGCCTTTTGGGTCCATATCCCCTTCAATGAAAAGCACGCTCGCCTTCTTGTCTTTCCGCCTGATGCTTTTGACCTGCCGGCAAAGCCAAGGAGACGGCATCAGCAGCAGGAGAAGCGGTAGCCTCCACACATGCACGCAGTGTCAGGGGGCTCCTCCTGCGGCTCTCAGGACAAGCGAAGGCAGCTCAGAGAGGCTAGGAACCCACCCAGCACAGCAGAGGAACCACTGTGCGGACCTGGCCCAAACCTGCTCCTCCATGGCCCAACCCATCCCAGGAACCCCAGGTGACACCCGAAAACAAGGCCACGGCCCCTGTTCTTGCGCCCAGAAAGCTGTCATGCTAGTGATGAGTCAATGCAGCAGGGCCCCGGAGGCCAGGAAAAAAGGAAGCAGCAGGTGGTATGGGGCAGGGCCCTGGAGGCAGGTGGCCAGGGGCCCTACTGTGCGCAGCACATGCTGCTTAGACAGCCGACCAGGTGCAGGGAGGCCTTGCTGGCAGGGCGAGGTCAGAGCCATAAAGACAGCAACTGCGTCTCCTGATGACTGCAGAGGAAAGACCTCGTGGATGTAAACACTGCTGTCTCGAGATAAAACACAGCCAAGGCTGGGTGTGGCTGGGAGCAGAGTGCTTGCCTAGCATGTGCAAGGCCCTGGCCTCCATCCCCAGGACCACACAAATATTTGAAAGAGAAAAAAAAAAAAAAAAAAAAAAATCAAACAACTAAAGCTAGAATAGTAGGAACCCTGCCTGCACTAGGGCCTTGGGGCAGGAGAAGGCTGGGGGTGGCGGTGCCCAGCCGCCTGGAGCCACAGGGCTGCAAACGCCACGCTCCCCACGCAGCGGGTCCCAGCTGAAACCTAACCCCAAGCTTTACCAGGGATGAGCTCAAAGTGACGCACTGGGGCAAGCGCTGGCTCTTTCCTTTGGGCAGGTTTCACCTAAGAACCACACTAAATTGTGCCAAAATGACAAGCCCCCTCATTAGGTAAAGGCACCTCCAGCCATCCTCCTGGAAACCCACTGAGATTCCCCAGGAGTAGAATCAGGTCAAGGGCTGGGAGCCCGGGACACGGGCCTGGCTGCCAACAAGGGGCAGGGTCGCGCTTACCACCGCTGGCCAGAAGGGGTATTTTTGGTATTTAAGCCAGACAAGCATTCCTACTTCAAATGAACGTGGTTCTAGAAACAAGAAAAGAAAACACAGAGTCACACAGATGGAGTGGCCCGCGTAGCAGCTCGAGGTCCCAGCCGTCCACCTGTGCCCACTCCATCCCAATGCCATCCACCTGTGCCAAGGGCCAGGCCAGGCGAGCATGGGTCCTTGCTGCACCCCAGGTACCCGCTGCACAACACGTGACACATGCCCGTGCTTCAGAGTGGACACTCTGGTCAGGGAGGGCACCAGCCGCAGGGGCAGGGGTTCTATCCTGGGTGTGCAATTTCTGTAAACCTGAGGTACTCCACACTGAGACCTCCCACCAGGTCCAGTGGCCACACCTGACATCCCAGCAGCTAGGGAGGCTGAGACAGGAGAATCGCGAGTTCAAAGCCAGCCTCAGCAATGGCGAGGCGCTAAGCACCTCAGTGAGACCCTGTCTCTACATAAAACACAAAATAGGGCTGGGGATGGGGCTCAGTGGTCGAGGGCCCCCGAGTTCAATCCCCAGCACCAAAAAAATAAAAAAGGTCTTTTTCCCTAAAGCAGTGGTTCAGGCTGGGTGCGGCTCCGCGGCAGGCCTGCCCACATGAAGCCCTGGGTCCCAGCCCCAAGACCACAAAATACAACCCATGGCACAAAGCAGGAATGGGGCAACGGCCCACAGCAAGGCACGCATGAGAACGTGATTTCCAAGAATCCCATCTGAGAAACCAAGGGCTTAAAATGGGGAGAAAATATTTAAATCATGAGAGAGAACCAGAAGGCTGTTTATGAAGAAAATCTAACTACATTGCCCACCCATCCCAAGAAACTCCCAGAACGAGCGGATAATTAGAAATGTAAAAGCCCCAGTGCCAGGAACACTGTGGGGAACAGGCGGGGAACAGGCTGGCAACCGAGCAAGGAGGCCAGCCGCCGCGGCTCACTGCACAAGCCAGGGCCTGCATGGCGGAGTCCAGGCTGGTGGCAAAGGGCCAGTGGCACCTGCTGTGACCAGGAGGTGACAGCTCCCCACTCGGATGAGGCACTTACCAGCTTCCCCAGAGGCTGTGGGGCCAGGGAGCCTGCCACATGAAAACCCAAGCCAACTCTGGGCAAAAGCCCACTCAAAGCCTGGGCAAGGCTCAGCGGTGGGGCTCAATGGTGGGCCTGCCTAGCACGGCTGATGCACTGGGCTGCATCCTCAGCACCACGTACAAAAAAAAAAATAACATATAAAGGTTAAAAAAGCAAAACAAGGGCTGGGGTTGTGGCCCAGTGGTACAGCGCTTGCCTCGCATGTGTGAGGCACTGGGTTCCATCCTCAGCACCACATAAAATAAAAGGTAAAGGTATTGTATCCATTTAGAGCTAAAAAAAATATTAAAAAAATAAAATAAAAAGCAAAATAAAAAAAGGCTGGGCGTGGTGGCTCACGCTTGTAATCCCAGCACTTAGGGAGGCTGAGACAGGAGAATCGCGAGTTCAAAGCCAGCCTCAGCAAAGGCGAGGTGCTAAGCAACTCAGTGAGACCCTGTCTCTACATAAAACACAAAATAGGGCTGGGGGTGTGGCTCAGTGGTCGAGTGCCCGAGTTCAATCCTGGTACCAAAAATAAAAATAAAAAAGACCCATTCAAGCTCCTGACAGAAAGGAGCACCCCCAGGAGTCCTGTGGCCGTGGCCGGCCCAGTTCTGGCTGGGGAAGGGGAGAGGAGGGTCTTCCAGGAAGGCACAGGCTCTCTCCTCTCGGCCAGCAAACCTGCTGGTGGGCGCTGGAGCCCAGCAGGGGCTCCAGCGGCTCAGGTGACCTGACTCACCACCCACGCCCCTGCTTCCTTACTCCTTCATTTTGCAGAACTGGGTCTGAAACCCAGGACTTTATGCATGCCAGGCAAGCGCTCTGCCATGGCCCCACACCAGCTCTCATCACCCCTACTAAATGATGACTAGCTGCACCTCAGGAGGCTGAGACAGGAGGATTGCGAGTTCAAAGCCAGCCTCAGCAACAAAAAGGCGCTAAGCAGCTCAGTGAGACCCTGTCTCTACATAAAACACAGAATAGGGCTGGGGAGGTGGCTCAGTGGTTGCACTCGCCCCTGAGTTCAATCCCCAGCACCAAAAAAAAAAACGATCACTAGTCGCTAATGACAGAAGATCACATGGACATGTGCAAGTCTGAGTCGGCATCACATGGGGAACAAGGGAGATGCAAGGTGGTGATCACGTTCCTCTAATGGCAAAAGCACTAAGCAGTTCAGACAGAAAAAGAGCTGTAGGGCCAGGCGCAGGAGCACACCTGTGAGCCCGGAAACCCGGAGGCCGAGGCAGGAGGATCACAAGTGCAAGGCCAGCCCAGGCCACTTAGCGACGCCCTGTTTCGAAAATTGAAAGGGCTGGAGGTGTGGCCCAGTGGAAAGCACCCTGGACTCCATCCCCAGACCCCCCTCCAAAAACAGCTTCACGAGTGCCTAAACACACGAGTGCACACAGCTTCACGACCAGCAAGCCTGTGCCTGCAGGAGCCCGATGCAGGCCCCGCGCACCTCCCTGCACTGTGTCTGCAGCATCCTGAGCATCTGTCTGCAAACCAGCAAGGACTGAGGCTGACGAGCCTGCGCAGAGGTGCAGGGCTCAGTAGCATCTAAGATGCCACTGGTTCTAGCTGGTTCCAACCTCTAGGTCCTTGCTAAGCCCCTCCGTCCCAGCAAGCAGAGGCACCGAAAGGCACATCTCTGGTGCAAACAGGGCTGGGGGTACACTGCTCCCTCAGGTGGGCCACCCTGCCTGCTGGGACTGACACCCCCACACCACCGCCAGATGTGGCCAGCTGCAGCGCCCCCAGGAGGCAGTGTGCGGCCATGCCCAATCGAGGGCAACACAACCCATCCACTCACTCAGCCATCTGGTTTCCCGAAGGGACAGGACAAGAGCTTCAAGCAGACGAGAAGCCATGTTGACAGGGAGGGCCGACAGTCTCTTTGTAGGACCTCTGCTCCATTTGGTTACTCTTAAGAGCACAGAAAATGCAGCACTGCTCAGGGTCCCTCTCAGGTCTCAGTTTAGTAGAAGAAAAATTCAATGGCAAGAGACCTTCGGTGGGAGATGCCAGAAGTGGTCTTGCAGCACAGGCCGTTCCTCCGCGTGTCCTGCTACACCCACAGCACTGCGCATGTCTTACCGTGGTACAGAAGGATCCTCGGTGGCTCCTCATCCTCCTCGTCTGCGTCCAGGATGGAACTGATGGAACCGCACTCCATGGACTCTTCAGAAGACGGAGGGTCTGCCAATAAGCGAGGTTAGGCTATCAGGCCTGAGCTGTCACACAGGGATCAGTGCAGGAGGCACCATGCAAGGGACCCCTTGACCTCATGCTGGGGCAGAAACCAGGGCCCCTGGAGACAGGCAGCTCCTCGCCCAGCCACACCCAGCCTAAGTTCATTTTATACTATTTTTTTTTTGGTATGAGTTACTGAACTCAGGGGCACTCGACCACTGAGCCACATCCCCAGCCCTATTTTGTGTTTTATGTAGAGACAGGGTCTCACTGAGTTGCTTAGCGCCTCGCCACTGCTGAGGCTGGCTTTGAACTCGCGATCCTCCTGCCTCAGCCTCCCTAAGTGCTGGGGTTACAGGCAGGCGCCACCGCACCTGGCTCCAAGTTCATTTGAAAGAAAAACGAACTCAGTGGAGAAGGGAAGATGCCTTTCCAGCACAGGGGCAGGCGGGCGCAGCAGCAGGCCACGGTGGGAATCGCCTATCCTGGTGCAGGGCCCCGTGCCAGCCCGGCACTGACTCAGGACAAGGCAGGGCATGGGCACAGTCGCTTCAGGAAATGGTGCAGAGGCACAAACTGGCTCCTGCAGCCTTTCCAGGGTGGGAGGTGAGCCATGACAACAGGACCAGATCCCTGCAGCTGTCTGCAGGAGCTCACTTCTGACACTGGACCCTGCGGTGGTAACGGCTCCTGAACTGGCATTTCAAAAACAAGTAGGGGGCTGGAGGCTGGATGAGGACCCCAGCGCAGGCCTGAACCACACAGGAGTCCACACAGGGATTCCCCAGACTGGAGGGTCCGTCACGCTCAGACCCCGTCTCACCCAATGGGGATGCAACTGATTCTGCAAGGTCAAGAACAGAGCTGCCGGGAGCAGCTCCACGCTCCCCGCCTGTGCGCCTCAGGGCTGCATCTGCGATGCAGGACGCCTGCTTGGTCACGCTCCACGAGGACCACAGGCCCCGCTCGCTCCTGTCCCCAACAGAACTAAAGACACAGTGTCTGGGAGAATCCAACATAAGTACAACTCAGTGGGAAGACAGACACTAAGGAAGCAGAAACTGCTCTGAGCCTGTTTTGGTAACAGTCTCAGGAAGATCTGGTTAGAAACAGTGAGTGCCTGGCAGCCACTCCCGCCCGGCAAAGCCCGAGCCCGCCTCTCAGGGACAGCAGTGTGGGTTACCTTGCTCCGGCTGGCCGCAGGCCTGCCGACCAGGGTGACTTGCTTCCTCTGTAGGAGTGCTGGAGGGAGGCAGCGCTGCCCCCGAGGTCACCGGCTCCAGCTGTGCAGTCTGTGGCCTGTGGCCTCTATCTAGGCACAGCCTCTTCACTGGGCGTCCCTCGGGCTCCTCCTGGGCTGGGGGCACCGTGAGGCTGCCTGATGGCAAGCCTGGGTCATGTCCTTCAGCCCTGGCACACGGATCGTCCTCCCTAGCTCGGGAAGGTGAGGACAGGGCCATCCAGCTGCTAGGCCTTCCTCGGCTCTCGTGTTCCAGCCCTGCCCCTGGAAGCGCAGGCACCCGCTGGCACCAGCTGGACCTCAGGGCTGAATTCCTGCTCCGCTTACTTGCACGAGTTCGGCTGCTTCGGTGGCTCCTTGACTCACTACCATCCTGATAGCCATCTCTAGTTGGAGTGACCGACCGGGTTCCTGGGTGTCCGCTTTTCCTGAGCTCCTCCTTGTGGTCCACTGTGCGCTTGGGGGCCTTCTCACAAGCAGACAGACCTGACAAGCTGTACTGTGCATGTCCCCACCTCCTCTCAGGTCCAGCAGGGGCCAGCTTATCTTCAGGAAGAAAAGATGGAGACAGAGAATCATGGGGCAGGGAGGCCACATCCGTGGGCAGCTGCTCTCCCTGAGACGGAGCAGTTCCACCTCTGCTGGAAGGGCCTTCTTGACGGACGCTGTCTCGCTCATTCAGAACATCCAGAGCCACCCGCAGGGACCGTCTGTAGGTCAGCTCCTCCAGGGGTGCAGCGGGAACCTCTTCCTGTGAGGCTGCAGGGGTGGGAGACAGTGCCCGTCATGCTCAGGTACCCAGCTGCTGCCACGGCCACGCTTCTGCAGCTGCCGCGGGCGCGAGCACTTGTCCCAAGTGAGGCAAGAAGGGCAGCCCTAATGTTCTTCACCCACGTTTCCCTGAAAAGGGGACAAAGCTATAAGACAGCTATTCACTCAGGGCTTCAATCCTTAAAAAAGGAAAAAGAAAGAAAGAAAGAAAGAAAAGAAAAACTCACTGACCCCAACCTGATTGGCTACAAAGATAAATTCTTCCAAGTTACAAAACAATATTGTGAGCAAAATGTATTCAAATGTTTTGCAAATCCTCTCAGCCTTACAATTTCAAATTCAATCAGGGTCACTAAAAACCAATGCCACCTAAAGAGCGAGCTCTGCTGGCAGCTACTCCTGGCTGGGGTGAGGGCGGTGAGGAAAGCCGTCTGAAAGCTCATCGTGGGCCGGCAAACTTTCCTCACTTCTTTGCAAGGGCATTTCAAAGCCAGGAGAGCTGGTGGAGAGCTCGTGGAGGGCGCTCACACCCCAGCCCATCCTCCCGCGGCAGACGCCTTACTTACGCATTCCGACACACAGACCCTGCGCCACTTACCTGAACAGGGTGGGCGGCAACACCGCAGCCCAGCAGGCTCAACACCGCAACCAAAACCACATTTTGCCCTGCCCTGCAACGCAGCCCGAACCAGCCATCAGGCGGCCACCGTGGGCACGGCCAGCACCCTGAGGCAGGCAGGGATGGACCCAGCTCCAGCAACAGCAGCTCTCCACGAGACCAGGCAACCAGGCTTTATGTGGCAAACACCACGGGAAGGATTCTGGTTGAGCTTTTCACAAGACAATCCTTTGCCACTGGATTAAATACTCGCACTTCCAGGGGGAAGAACAATTTTGTGTTTGGGTGTGTGGATCTGACTCAGTGATCACAGGGATGACCCCGAGCTGTGCCTGACGGGTCCTGGCTCCGGCAGCCTGGGCAGTCTTTCTCAGCTACACAACCCCAAGGGCTGAGGCTGAGCGTGTGGGGCAAGGCGCCCAGCCCGCCTCCCTGCACTGGCGGAGGCTCTGCAGGCAAGAGCCAGCCCATGCTTTCTCCCCTGGACTCTGTCCTGGATTTCCAAGCACACACACGACCCCTCTTCAGGACCCAGGCTGAAACCAGAGGCGGCAGCAACGGAGTCATCTCACAGTCGCAGGACGGCAGAGAAAAAGGACAGCCTGCGGTGTCCTGGAGATGGCCTTGAGCTGGTAAGGCACAGGACGCCAGGCTGAGTGAGGCTCAGAAGCAGAGCACTCCCCAGGCCCTCGTGAGACCCTGGTTCCAAGCCGGAACCACAACTTGTTTTTAAAACAAATTCACACACAAGAATGAGCAGAAGTGACCGGAGGGTCAACCTCTGCAAAAGCTCGGGAAAGCAGGTCTTCGTTTCCCTCCCTCCCTCGCATTCCCCCACGAGAACAAGGCTCTCAGGAACCTATATCCCAAGTGCTCTCTGCGTCCTCCAAACGCTCTCGTTTCCTAAGCCTGATCGTCCCTTGGGATGTGAGCTTACCCAAGGAAGAGGCGATGCGCTCGATCTGAGACTCCTTCAGGGCCTCCACTTCTGTGCTCCTCACCTGGATTCTGCAGAGACAGAAGGGACGGCTACACGCTACCAGCCGAGGCCACAAAGACATTTCCAAACATGCTTCTCTTCAGAAGACAAAAGGATTAAATTCATTTTCCTCCTCAACCTTCCACTTACACCAATAGTCACAGCCAACCAGGAATTCCTCCGCCTGAGGTTAGAGGCAGGAGGACCCTGGTGGATGGGTTTTTGCTTTTTTTTTTCCCTCCTTTTAAGACAGAAAGGTTGGCTGAAGTTAAGAGGAAAACGAATTCAAATTGTGACTTTTATGAGGCAAATCCTACTTTCAACTGCACAAATAACTCCTGTTAGGTTTTCAGAGCAGGTAACGTCACTGACAGCTGTTCACAGCCCAGCAGGCATATTTCAGTTTAAAAGGATGTGCTTTCCTTCTAAGTCAGAGTATTCAATTACTGCCCAGCCACAGGGAGAGGCCAGCAGGGGCCAGGGGGCCAGGCAGGCTGAGGAGGCAGCTCCGGAGACACAGGAAGGAGGGCAGGGAGGCCTCCCCAGAGAGGAGGGGAGAGGACTCTTTTGGGACTCTCGCCACCGCCCTGCAGGTGGTCCACACTGTTCCACCGGCAGGTAATCTACAGCGGACAGTCGGCACGCTGCCCCACAGCCACCTTCATCTCCTTTTTCAATGCAGGAACATAAGTTCCTTATTAGTGTGACAGCAAAAACAAACGTCTCAAAATTCTCGGGTCTGCAACTAAGGACACACTAATCTGTGGGAAGGAAATACCCCTCTGTGGCCAGGGCAGCTGAGCCTGCGCCCTCACGCCATGGACAGCACACACCATCACAGAGACCGGCTGTGCTCCCAGGTTATCGGGAGCACTCCCTCACAAGGTTAATAACGACTGAGGGAGAAGTTCAGCCTCAAGAGCAGACTTCACTGTGGGGTGGGGACACGAGGATCAGAAAGCCCACGCAGAAAAAAGTAGATTTAAAACACACAACACTTAACTTTTCCTCTAGAGAGAGTATCTGAACATCTAAAAAGAATTCCTTTTTTCTCTTATTTTTTGTCGAAGTCTCGGTTCTGGCCAAAACCTACGTTTGAAAAAAATAATAATAATCCTTGTTATTAAGACAAAATGAGACACAGAGGTAACAGGGCTACAAAGGGACCACGTACTTCTCGGTATGCAACCAAAGGATTTCAGATGCCAGTCCAATTTCCTCTAATTCAGACAAGGAGACCAGTGGGCTTCCCAGCCCAAAACCCAAGCTCCCATCCACAGTGCAGCATTTCCTGCTGCAGTGGGAAGGCATCCCCAAACACCAACGCTGTACCACCTCAGGCCTCTTGCTAAGAATTCCGAGTCAGAGCCCCACATACATTTTTACTGTTGTTTTATTTTCCGGCACTGGGGATTGAACTCAGGGGCACTCGACCACTGAGCCACATCCCCAGCCCTATTTTGTGTTTTATGTAGAGACAGGGTCTCACTGAGTTGCTTAGCACCTCGCCGTTGCTGAGGCTGGCTTTGAACTTGCGATTCTCCTGTCTCAGCCTCCCTAAGTGCTGAGATGACAGGCGTACACCACTGTGTCTGGTTCCTACAGGCGTTTTTAAAGCTGACCATTATTTTCTCTCCTTTTTTGGTGAAAAACTGACACTTCTGGAAGTAGCACCTTGTAAGCACTAGACCAGACCCCATTACGTGGGGAACAAGAATCTGTGCCAACAGATCCAGGAGCCAACTGTTCAGGTTCAATTATTTCACTGAAGCACTCCTAGGTATTGGTGCCTGATGAAGATTTTACTTGTCACCCGAAAGTCATTTCCAATTCCTGCAATTATAGAGTAACTGCTGTCACCTTTGCAGGCCACAATCGCCTTTCCCATCTGCAGAGGACGTACTTGGCATCCGTCATGATTCAGGCTCATGTGGTGAGTGGTAACGATTTGGCACAAAGTGCTTCAAGGTCTGATGCCCACGTGCCCTGCAACAGAATTTGCACGGTGGTTTATAAAGGCGTTTGCTGGCAATTTTCACACAGACACAGCCCTCAAGGGTGCAGGTTAGCTCAGCTTGTCTTCCACTAGGTTGCTGAGTTCCCCAACCTGGCACTAAGCACACTGACAACTGGCCCCTGTCACCAGGCAGGCACCTGCGTTTTTTTTTCATAAATAAAATACAGCAGATTCCTTCCCAGAGGTTCTCCCCAGATCATTTTGAAAAGGCTCCTGAATAAATCATCTCCACACTGAAGGCCAGCCTCCAACCTCCACACAAGAGGCGATTTAAGCTATCAAAGCTTATGGCCCTGCCTGGCTTGGGAAGCTAACAGTTGACCACAGCACACAAAACCCAGAGAGAATGACCGTTCTTTCAGCTGCCATGTCCCCAAAAGGACAGGGACAGCTGCAGACTGTTCCCTCCACCCATGTCAGAGATGCCTTGGCTGTTGACAAGAAATAGAAAGGGTTTTTCCTTTTTT